>JAVJIF010022643.1:0-64948 GCA_038442645.1 Agave tequilana
GATATGCAGATCAGGGAGTCAGAACTCCTAGTGAATGTATAAGAGAAAAAGGAAAAGACATGCGAATATAAATGTGAACAAACTAGGAAACGCATATGCCGAAATAAAACAGAAGTAACATATAAAACATGGATAGAAATAACAAAGCCGATCAATACAAAATCGATGTCCAATCGGTGTGTCAGGTGTACAGCAGTTCGTTGGTATTATTAGATGTTACAATCATCAGTATATCAAGTTCAGTCTACAATGTCAATGTGAGATTCAGTTTGTTATTTATTATGTCAGCGAACACCAATTGCTATCTGTAATAGATGCATCCATACTACGCCTATTACACGTGTCAATCACGGTCCTAAGTTATTGAAATTAGTGGAGAGACATTGTCCATACTTTAGGTGGGTTCCGTACATACCCGGAACCACGGCCCCAATCACCTGACGCTGAACCAGGTCCTACCTCTAGGTAGTCAATAACAATAACAATGTGTCAATAACAATGACAATATGATCAATACGGGATGTCGGTCATCCCCCGGAACCCTGCAGTGGAACCGTATCTCGGTTGCGCAACCTGTATCCTAGGTCCCACCCAAAATACAGACGCTGTCTCCTCCATCAATTTCCCCAATCTCAGTGTAAGTTGTTCACTTACTTTATTATCTATTCAATTCAGTTAAATCAGTCAATGTCCATATTACCTAGAGTACTGGGACGACATGGTGACGATAACAGTACAATACAGTAACAATGATCGTATACACAGTAAACAGTATCAGTAACAGTAACAGTAATGGTAACCGTATATACGATGAACAATAGGATTGTATAATGTTACGGCAACGATACCTTCCCAGTAACTTTTAGTATCATGAACAATATATTTATCAGGTAGGTATTATGTATAATCAGTCACGTTTCTTAAATGAACATGATATTTATTCAGAATCAGTATTATAATCTTTTGGGTTTATTCATTATGCATCTAGCATGTGAACATGAATAATAATTGATATGCATGAATAGTAATTAAATATGAACACTATTTAAACATAAAATAAGGTCTATTAAAACAAGTAAAAGCACTCATATGCAATAATATCAAAATACTCAATAAATAAATAAATAAGGAACACTCACGAAATAATACTAAACACTCAATGAGAAAATAAAGAACACTCACATGAGGTCGTCTCGGTCCGAATATAGAAGGGCAAATCAACTCGTTAATCTACATTCAATTTAAATAATAATTATAAGAAATATTTTAATTTTGAGCCATTCTAAGTGACATGACTATAAAAAATTTTATAGAGTCACATTTCAATTTCTGATTTTATAGGAATTTTCTGGAATTTTTCTGATTTTTTTCTAGATTTTTCTGAATTAATTTAAGCGTAAAATCAATTAATAATCATAACGGGTCTGTTTTTGTATTTGGGTCGGGTTTTAAAATAGATTAAAACCAATAACAATTGGGCTGAACTATAACTGGGCTTCTGAAATTGGGCTTTGAATTAATTTCTATTTATTTCTTTCCTTTTCTTTTCTGTTTTTAGGGTTCTGGCCTGGCCCAATTAACCAGGCCCAGTTCCTTTTTCATTCTTTCTTTCTTTTATCTTTTGGGCTGGGCCAATAGCGGCCCAGCTCCCTTTTTCATTCTTTTGTTTTTTTCTCCTGGGCCTGGGCTTACACAGCCCAGATTCTTTTTTCTTTCTTTTTTTCTTTCTTTCTTTGGGCTGGGCCAGTGCGGCCCAGCCTTTCTTTTCTTTTTTTTTTTTTTGGGCCTGATCAGCACGATTTTGTCACATTTTCATGCCCATATTTATCTATCATTTGTCTATAAATAATGCTGCTCGGGTATGGTATTTTTAGTGGTGTTTGCAGAGTGAGCTATCAAAAGGAAGCTGGACCACAAAAGCGTGCTCTGGAGACTGTAAAATGTGCAACAGGAGACTGAAGGCGAGATGTGATACTTGGCACTAGTGCTGCTCTACCACGCTTCAAAACGGACACCAGATATTCGGAGAATTTTAAAGTCACCTGGAACAAAAATGCAATTTTGTAAAGTTCAGGGGCTTTAGTGCAAATTGACATTGATGGCTCTTCTGTATAATTAAATAAATGTTTTGGACTTCTATGTAAAATAATCAAAACCCTAAGCCTATAAATAGAGAAGGCTAGGGTTTTGAGGAGGGGAGTTGTTCTTCTTTTTACCTGTACGTACATTTTCTAGATCTGAAATTGTGAGTCTTTTTTTCTTCCTCTCTGCAAAATTCTCTTACATTATTATTTTTGTTCTTGTTTTGATTGATTTATCAAAAGACTCTCTCCGTTTTCTCCCTACATCACAACAACTCCATCATCAAAAAGAAAAAAAAAGAAAAAGAAAAAGGAGAGAGACAGAGCCGCCTAGCACCAGATCAAAAGAAAGAAAAAGAAGGGAGAGACAAAGGCTTGGGCGCCCTCCTGCAAGGCGCCCAGCACTAGAAGCAAAAAAAAAAAGGAAAAGGAAAAGGCAAAAGAGAGAGGCCTTGCCTCTCTCTCTCTCTCTTCGCTCACAGGCCACAGGCAAGCGCCCCTTGGCGCTTGAGATTGGAGCACAGGGCCCCTGGCGCCCTGTGATTGAAGCTCAGTTTGGAGAGGAAGGCGCCCCCCATCACAAGCCTGCAGGTGCAGGCTGCGGCTGAAGGTAAGGTTTTAAGGGTTTTTTTTTTATTATTTATATTATTTATTTCTTTTTAGTTAGTTCATTAGTTTAATTAATTAGAATTTTAGTTAATGATTTAATTAAAATTCAGATTATTGTAAACTGATTTAATTAGTTTAGAGTATTATAATTTTATCATGAGTAGCTAATTTGTTGCAAGCGCTTAGGGGAGATGAACCTAGACTTAATTCTTGTGGATCGAATCAGTCTCGTATTTATGACTGTATGCACACCAATTGACCTATAAATTTTAGGAAATAATTTCTAGAATAACTGGATGTTTGACAGGCTATGTATCGAGGGTTAATGGTTCATGCTTAGAGCTTTATTGCCTTTATGTTATTTGTTTAATTTAGTTAATTTATCTTTGATGGACTATGTAACTGGATAATAGCTTGTGCTAAATCTAGTGTTCAAAATTAATGTGCCTCTTAGACATAGGGATTTGGTGTGTATTACAAACTGGTATGGAGACCAAGATTGGCCACTTGATGCTAGTTTAGGGAATTCGATCCTAGGTGTGACTTTTCTTTTATTATAATTAGCGCAAATAACTCATACACCCACAAACTTTTTACCAATTCGCTTATAAGTGCTGGAACCAAAAGAACCACTTGTCCCTGTGGATCGACCTCAAGTGCTACAATTGAACGACCGTGCGCTTGCGGTATTATAAATCGAGGAGACAGAATCTCCCCACAGGGCCAGACCCAGTGGCAGCCCAGGCCACTGGGCCTGGTCATTCGGATGTGCGGGTCTGCACCCGGGTCGGGTGCAGACCCGGCTGCACAGACCCAACCGGGTCTGCGCAGCGCCTGCTGCTCCGGCCTTTGGCCGAGAGCAGTCGGCTCTCTATTTCTTTTTTTTCTTTTTTTTTTAATACATTTATATTTATACCTATATATATATATATTCCAAAATTTCTATTAATGTATTGTTATATTACCAAATTTATTTTATTTATTTTATTGGATAAATCTTTTAGTTTCATAAAGAAGGAATTTTAAATCATGATACGTTATCAATTCTAATTCATATCAATTGGTTTAGATCTAGGGGAGATCTAGGTTTTATAACAAGAATAAAGTTTAATCATGCTATTCAATTAAATATGTTAATTCATAACAATTGAATTCTTTACTTACTTGGATTTCGCCTGCTCCTCAATCTCCAACTCCTCAACCTCCAAGCGGTTCTTCCGTCACGATCACGATCAGTTCCAAGGACGGTGAAGGGATGAGGATGAATGATGGATTTGGATTTCTTTGACTGTCGTTCTTTCTTTCTTTTTTTTGACGGAGGCAGAGAAGAAAGTTAGGATAAGATCTTTTAGGATTTTTAGCAATCAGGTGGTTAAGATAAGATCCCTAAAGATCTCTTAAGATCTTTCAATTAGAATTTGAATTTTTTAATTTGACTTTGGGTTATTTAAAATAATTTAGCTCTCCTTTTTAACCACATGCCAATGTGGCATCATGGTTTAGGCATTAGGATTTGATACAAGGGAACATAAGTTCGAAGCTTGAAATTACCAATATAAGCTCATAATTATGTATTATTATTATTATTATTATTTTACTATATATATTTGTTTAAATTTTATTTTATTTATTTATCCTTTTTTTGGGTAAGAGTTAAATGGCTTATGGTTTATTAGATAATTAGATTATGGGTGGAAAAGAAGATCAATTAGGTATAATAAAACAATAACATAATAGTAATAATAATAATAATAATGCTAATAATAATGTATAAAATATATTGTATACATATACTTGTATAAAATGCAAATAAAAAACATATGCACTTAATATGTATGCACATATATTTATAACATGAGCAAAATAAATTAATCAATAATAATAAGTAAATCTAACTAAAATTAATAAAATGGAAATACAGTATTATTAGTTAGGGGATATTACAACCACCATGATCGGAGAGCCCTCGTCCCCAAGCAGCTTACCGAAGGATCTACCATCTTCGGTTCCTCAGCTTAATAAGAGAATAAAGATTCCCTATATACTTTCACTCTCATTGTTATCACCAATATGGTTATTATAATTGCAGAGAGTACTGTGGTAACTCAAATAGAAAAGCCTATGGCAAGCATTGATGCAGGAGAACAACACTTCAGACTTCGGCAGTTGAGCCTAGTATTGTGAAGTCTGTTCCTACAGTTGTCATCCTAGAGGCTGCCACAGTTACAATCCCGGCTGTACCAGTCACAACTTTTGCATTGAAGGAACCTGTTGTTAGCCTTGTCCCTGCGCTAAGTGAAATGGCTTCTACCCTTATGGTCACCATTCACACAATTACAGAAAAAAGATTGGAAATGCGTCAACAGAGTTAGCTCCAGCTATGGACCTTATGGAAGAATTGGCTCATCAGATGATCCAGAAATTCTTCATTTCGATGAAGTCTTGCATTGAGTTGGTCCTTTTCGGGAGAAGTTCCTTCGAGTTTTCCCAAATGCTGCTTGAAAACTAATAGATCGAAAACATTCATCATACTAAAAGTTTGGATCACGCCAAGGCATCTGATACTAGTTGAGCAACAGGGGATATGCTTGAAGGAATTGAGGACCTGAAAAATTCTAATCGGGTGGATGAGGCTTGATTGATACTAAACAAGCTCCTCGGTGCTCAAGAACGCGAACGGAAGGAGATTGAGGAGCAAATGGGTGAGGAGACCTGTCACTTCAATGAATTCTAGGCCAGCTACCAGAGATTGCTTGATGACTTTAGGGAATATGAGGTCATCACCAAGAATGCAAAGCAAGTCATAGTCAATGCTCAACAGCAATTGCCAAGGCGCAAGCCTTGATCAAGTTAATGAGCAGAAACTTGCCACTGCCAAGAAAAAGCTGGAGAAGTTAGAGGTCGCCAAGAAGTAGGTTCAAGAAGATCTCACTGCTCGTTCTTCCAGGTCGGAATCTCTTCAAGCACAACTTGCTACAGAGAAATTCCTGTCAGAAGAAGAATTGAGAATTCAAGCTTTCGTGAAAGTTGAGAGAACACGCCAACATGAGATTCAGTGCCACTGGTACCGGATTCACTCTTTTGCTGAGCGAGATTAACCCCTTCGTACCTTTTTTTGAAATTCTTTATATATTAAAAGGAGAGTCTTTGTATTGCTTTTATCATTATGAATAATACAAACAATTAAAAGTTTTATCTCGTCTCTATTTCCTGTTGTGTATGAGAATTTAGATAGACTAAAATGATGGTGTTTAACTGCTAGAGGTAACGATTTACATAGGAATTAAAGAGTTAGTCAGTCCACGAGGAAATCTGATAGAGTTGCTATCAGATGTGTAGTATTAACTTGACAGAAATGGAATAAGTTTTATGGGCTTGTCATTCTATGGATGAGAATGACAAATATGAACAAATCCATTAAGGATTTGAAGGAATTACCGCCAGAGGTGTAATGTAATTTGACAGTGAGAACTAGACTAGTAATTAAACAAGTTTGGTGGACTTGTTATTCTATGGAAGATAATAACAAGTGAAGTTTTAATTTCTCAGGGGATTGTGGTCGAGTCTATCATCAGAGGTTTAGTATTAATGTAATTAAGACTCAGTTGGGGATAGAGAGAACACTGTTAAAGGTGTAATATTAACATAACAACGATATTAAGTGGACCTACCATTCTGTTGAAGAGAATAACAAGTGATACCCATCGGGGATCTATGAGTATTTCTTTACCGTCAGTGGTGTGATATTAACTTAACGGATTAGATTGAATCTTGTCAGAGGTGTGATATTACTTGACAAGGATGTAAGTTAGAGGTGTAATGTTAATTTAGTCCTACATGAACTTCAGTTTCATTGAAAAAACTGAAGATACCATTGTCATAGGTGTAGTGTTGAACTTAACAATAGGGTAATGTCAGAGGTATAGTATTGAACTTGACAATAAGTGCTAGAAGTGTAATGTTGAACTTAGCATTGATCATCTCGGTCTCAATGCGGAAGCTTGAGGGAAAGTTATTGTCATGAGTAGTGTTGAACCTAACAATGAATCGGATACTAGAGGTGTGATGTTAAGCTTAGCATCACACGTCTCAGCTTCAATATGAAAGCCTGAGGGAAGTGACAGTCAGCGATTTAATGTTGAACTTAACATCAATTTGATCACTGATAGAGGTGAAATATTAAATTTAACAGTAATTTGTCAGAGGTGCAATATTAACATGATAAGATTTGGTTTGCGATATGAGCAATTTTGAGGACTTGCCATTCTATTAAGGAGAATTGACAAGTGAAGTTTGGATTGTCAGAGGTATAGTGTTAACTTGACAATTTTGAAGACTTGTGACTCCATGTAAGGGAGATGACAAGTGAAAGTTTGTACTCGCTGACGAGCATTGAAACTTTTCATTGTTAGAGGTGTGGTGTTAACATAACAGTGATTGAGTTTGTGGACCTACCACTCCAAGGAGAGAATTGGTAGGGGATTTTGGTGGAGAATAGAATGAATTGTCAGAGGTGTAATATTAACTTGACGAACATTAATTTTCAGGGGAATGAGAGGTTTGTCATTAGAGGTATAATATTAACATAACAACGAAGAGATTCTGAGTGGGTATTTAGTGAAATTTTGTCATTAGAGGTTTAATGTTAACCTGACGGAGTACACTAGGGATCGAGAAAAATGGCATGTCTTAGGTTTACTATTAATGTGATAAGTCTATTCTCATTTTATCAGGAAAATGGATACATATTTTGTGATCCTACTATTCCATGAAAGGAAATTGGTAAAGGATTTTAGAGGGGAAGGAGGGATCAAGCCCCCTTGGGATTTTAGCAAACCCTCAGCTATTAACAGATTTGGTATGCCTTTACCAACTACCGCTTGAGTTAGGCTAGGCATGCTATTCCCCTCAGCATGATAAGTTGTCGAGGACTTATGTTGGATAACATTTTTCTTTATCCTTAGCCGTCAAAGGCGTCGGATTTTGATAGCATCTAAAGAAGAGTGACAAAACTAATACTCAGTTAGCTTGTCTTTATCAGCTCAATTATGTTGGAGATTGGACTGTGTTCTCATGCACTGTTTGCCTGATCATTCCTTATAACCAGCTTCTTATATGCTGATTAAATGCCAACAATGTTTGGTCGTCGACACTGGTCCCACTTGTCACCGAATAGTTGTTGATAAATAAGGACTATTATTCTCGCGTTGAGCAGAATATAGCCGAATGACTGTTGATCAATGAGGACTACTATGCTCGTGTGGAGCAGAATATAACTGAACAAAGTTGATCATTGAGAATTACTATGCTCGTGTTGAGCAGAACATAACCGACTACTGTTGATCAATGAGAACTATTATGCTCATGTTGAGCAGAGTATAGTCGACTACTATTGATTAATGAGGATTACTTTGCTCGTGTTGAGCAGAACATAGTCAATTGTTGTTGATCAATTAGGACTATTATGCTCGTGTTTAGCAGAATATAGTCGTCAATCGAGAATTCTGATGTAAGGGAATGCATTCTATGCAAGCATCATATATACTTGACCCAACGATTAGAGGTTTAACGTTACATGATCAAGGGTAGTATTTCTTCATGAATCTGCCATTAATCGGTATTATAAGTATATTGCCTTCTAGATTTATCAGGCGATATACTCCATTTGAGTAGACTGATTCTACCATAAATGGTCCTTCCCATTTGGGTTGAAATTTTACTTTCATTTTGTGCGTCATCACCATTGGCCTCCTCACAGCCAAGACGAGATCACCTTTCTTGAAAGTTCGCTCCATAACTTTCTTGTTGAAAGCTTTGGGAATTTGAGCTTGATAAAGCTCGATTTGCTGTTGAGCTGTAGTCGTTTGTCATCCAAAGCATCCAACTCTTGGAGTCGCAGTCGATGCTTCTCCTCATCCATCATTTTCGTTGTCAAAGCAACATGCAGAGATGGGATCTGAATTTTCAGCGAGGGTATGACTTCATACCCGTATACCAAAGGGAACAGTGTAGCTTTTATCGGGGTCCTCACTGTTATGCGATAAGCTCATAAGCATTCACCTACTTTGTCATCCCAGTTGCATTGACTTTTTGAGACAAACTTCTTGAGAAGCTTCCCAATGATTTTTTTAAAAGCTTCTGCAAGGCCGTTAGCGGCTGGGTAGTATGTTGTTGAAGACACACTTTGGATTCTGAACTTGTTACAGAATATCTGGAATGCTTGACTGACGAACTGAGGCCCATTATCGTGAACAATATGTCGTGGCATGCCAAAGTTGTAGATTATGTGATGTTTGATAAACTTGATCATGTCAGAAGTCTTCACTTCTTTTAGAGGGGTAGCCTGCACCTATTTGGAGAAGTAATCGGTTATGGCTAAGATAAACTGATGTCCTTTAGAAGAAGGTGGACTGATAGGACCAACCACATCCATTCCCTGCATCTCAAATTGCCAGAAAGAAGTCATAGGGCAAAGGTGCTTGATGAATTAAGTCACCATGGATCTGACAGGCGTGGCATCATTTAGCGTAAGCGATGGCATCAAAGATCATTTTCAGCCAATAATACCAAAGTCTTCGGAGATGATCTCTGAGCTTTGGACCAGGTTGGCGAGCTCCGCACATACCATCATGAGCCTTTTTGAGTGCCTCCTGTGCCTCTTTATGTGATAGCCAGCGAAGGAGGATTCAATCATGCGATCGGCGATGCAGTATTCATGTGATTGTATTATAATAGAATCGAGAGGCCTTCCTTCTGATGGCGGTCGCTTCTTGCGGGTCATCAGGTAGTATACCATGCAAGGCATAGTCGATGTATGACAATCACCAATCCCTGAGTTCTGGACCTGCTAAAGTCTCTAGAGACTCTTTGACTTGAAGGTCTCCTGTTGGCATTAGATCATCTTCAAGGGCAAATTTTGGATAGTACAACTCATGACTATAGACGAGTGCTTTCTCTGTCGAGAAAGCGGCGAGGGACGCCATTGTATTTGCATGTGCATTTTGCTGGCGAGGTATATGGTCAATGTAGAAGTTTTTGAATCTCTCTGCCATGTAGATAGTTGCGTTATTATAAGGCACTAAGTCTTCATGTAAGACTTTGTACTCTCTGCGAACCTGATTGATGATGGGCTTTGAATCACCGTACGCTTCAAGATTTTTAACGCCAATCTCATCGGCGATTTGCATCCCGATCAAGAAAGCGCTTTATTCTACTATATTATTGGAACACAACTCAATTAATTAGAATACATGAGGGATTATGTAGTTCTGTGGGGAGACAAGTACTTCCCCCACTTCTGCTACAATATTTTCTCGAGGACCCGTTCTTGATGCGCCGTCGAAGAAGAGTTGCCACACTTGTTCTTTGAAAGACGCCTGGGTCATGCAAACTTCAGCGATCTCATCTGGGTGATCTTCATAACATTTGGTCATTCTTGGTCTGGATGTTCAGACAAGAAGTCTGCCACTGCCTGTTCCTTCACAGCTTTTTGTGGCTGGAATTGCATCTCGTATTAGGAGAGCAATATGGCCTATTTTTCTAATTAACCATTCAGCGATGATGGCTTCGTCATAAGCAATCTTAAAGGATTAACTTTTGATATGACATGTATGGTTTGGCCCACCAGGTAGTGTCACATTTTCTGAATAGCGAACACCAGCTCCAAGCATTCTTTCTCGGTCGGATTGTATCGGTGTTCAGCTCCAATCATGGTTCTGCTCAGGTAGTAGATTGCTTGCTCGTGTCTCTGATCCTTATTCTAGGCTAGTAGAGCTTCTAGAGAATGACCCATAACTCGAACGTATATCAGTAAAGGTTTTTCTGACACCGGAGCTGCAAGGACAGGCGGATACGTGAGGTACCACTTGATTTCCTCGAACGCTTGTTGGCAAGCAACATCCCAAATGAATGAGACACCCTTCTTCATCAATTTGGTGAAGGGTTACCATCGTCATGAGAGATTTGAGATAAACCTTCGGATGTAGGCTCACCCTTGCAATCCTCTAAGTTCTCTAAGGTTCCTTGGAGGTTGCATCTCCTAGATGGCGCGGACTTTCTCTGAGTCGAGGTGGATTTCTTTGGATGTCACGACAAATCCAACGAATTTACCGCTAGCCACCCCCAGAAAGGATTTGGTGAGGTCATCTTCAATTGATGCGCTAGCATGATATCGAATATTGTTTTCAGATCTGCTATGTGATTACCTTGGCACGGTTTTTCACTGCAATATCGTCTACGTAGCATTCACTGTTTTGCGTATATGCTCGTAGAAGATTGTATTCATAGCTCTCTGATATATCGCCCCTGCAGTCTTCAATCCAAAGGGCATCACAGTATAGAAATACACCACTAGTGGTGTTCTGAAGGATGTATATTTTTCATCATCAGGATACATCTTAATTTAATTTATTCAGAGAATCTATCCATGAAAAATATCCGTTCAAACCAACACGTGTTGTCAATCATGACATCCGTGATTGGAAGAAGGAACTCATCTTTAGGACAAGCTTCATTTAGATCACGAAAATTAATACAAACTCAGATCTTTCAATTCTTCTTGATGACAGGGACGATATTAGCTACCCAATTAAGGTGTTGTTCTTAATTGATGAAATCAGAGTCTATAAGCTTCCTGACTTCCGATTGAATCGCTTTCATTATCTCTAGGCGGAACCGTCGCTGCTATTGCTTGATAGGCTTTGCATCCGGATTAATGTTGAGGTGATGCATAACCACCTGAGGATCAAGTCTGGGCATATCCTCGTAATTCCTAGCGAAGACATCTATATACTCCCATACAAGATGTATTAGATCTTCTTTCTCGAGAGGTGATAAGCTTTCGCTTATAAAGATGGGCTTAGGGTTAGCCTCATCTTCTAGATTAATCTGAGTTACCTTATCCTCTGTGGGTGGTTCATGTTGTTCGAAGTGAATATCTCAGAGAGTGTTTAGGTGTTTGATCTAGGGATCTGTATATGACTGGATCATTATTTCATCTTCTTCTTTTGGGTGGCTTGTTGAAACCATGTTCACCGAAAGGGTTTTGAAGATGTCACCGACACTGACATCTGACTCCCACGATGACGTGCCTGATCAGTGATCATTATATAATGACTCTTCAGACTCAGAGGCTGATGGGATTGGAGTTGACACATAGCCCAACCCCCTTCGAGTTCGGTGATAATAATCAGGTGTTTTGATTGAGTTTTTACCAGCACAAAAATACAGAATTTTAGAACTTAAGAATAAGGAGTGCAAGTTCTCAATACTACTGCTATAGCAAGTGGCTATACGGGTCATGATCCACAAGGAGGGATTAGCAATGGAAGCTTTTTTAGTAAGTTCTTTTTTAGGTTATAAAGAATGGTTAAAGTTCTTATTTTAGTTCTTATAAAGAAAAAGAGAAAAATAGAGTTAAAGTTAAGTTAAAAAGAAAGTGGTATATTAAGAAGGTGGAGAAAAATAGAAAATGGATATTTACAAAGAAATTGAAAAGAGTGATAAAACAGTTGGGAGATTTTGGTGATCTAAACTAAAGAATTAAAAGAAAAGAAAGAAAAACTAAAAGAAATACTTACCTCCTCTGGTTGATGACTTGCCTAAAACCCTTGCATGTTTTACCTTTCTTCGGAGGTGATCAACACATAACCCATAAGATCGAGCTCAGTCCCCCTTCGCATTACATTATCAAGACGAACAAGAATGAAATGATACGGAATCTTGAGGAGAGAGCATCATCATGAAAGTGGCACTCACACAAACATAGCTACATTGATGCTTCTTGGTTCACTTGGACATTCATCAAAACCAAAAGAGAAAAAATAGAAATAGAAGAAGAACATATAAACAAGAAAAACATAAAGATGTTACCTTTGATTACTTGCAGAAACGATGAAAGAAAGGAGGAGGTTACATCGGTGTCACTCTCAACATAAGTCTCTCTCTCTCTCTTACTTACATGAATCTCAGTCTAACCCATGCTTATAAAGAAATAAAAAATTACATAAAAAGAAAATAAAAACCTACACTAAAAAGAATGAAAAATTGGGCTAAAATCTATCTCTGCTTGGTCGTTCCCTATGGTCTCTGAAAAACCCAGTATTTATAGTTAAAACCCAAAAGAGGAGAGCGTACGAAGATAGGGGGAGCAAACGCTCCCCCAACTCCTTAACAATGCTGCAGAAACGCGGCTATGGCCGTGTTTTCGCGGCCTGGCTGTGTGATTGTTTTACATATTTGCATATTTTACCGCTTCCATACCATGCAAATTGTCAATAAAAATATGATTCTTGATCATCTTCTCTCTATTTTTGCAGGTTCACATCTTAAAAGAGAAAAAGGCCCAAAATCTCTTTAATTAGCAATAATTAAAGAGATTAATTTAAAGCCCAAAAGAGCCCAAGTTTGAATCCAGAATCAGGAGAGATCCTCGCGCCAACTTAATCTTCTAGAAGGCCACGTGGATAACAAACTCATAACAAACCTGTACCAGAAAATCTGGCCTGAACGGCCAAGATTTTGCCGCGCTTTCCCGCGTATCTGCGACAGTTACAGGGTGGTTGGATCCCAGATTTTTCACCAACGATCTGGGCTCTAGATGCTTCTCTCTGAGGCCTATAAATACAGGACCAGGGCTTGCACAAGAGAGCAGAGAAGAGAGAGGAGAAATTAGGGAAAAGTCTTGTGTTTTGTTCTAGTATTCTCTAGGTTTTAGTCTCCCTCTTCTTCCTCCTAGAGATTTTGTCAAAAAGAGAAAAGAGAGTGCTGTTGAAAGCTTGTAAGCAAGGACGTGACATTACTTGTAAGCAAGGATTAATCAAAGCTTCATTCTTCTCTTTACAATCTCTAGTACGTTGCTTTACTTTGCTTTACTTTCTTGTTTTACTTCTAGTGCATTTCTATTGCTTTATTTCTATTGCTTTACATCATGAATTGTTGTTTTGTTTCTTGTGCAATGTATAGCTAAATCTCTCTTACATGGCTAGCTAACAACTTACCTAGCTAACTTCTATCTCTTTGGGTGATTGCTAATTTCTATACTTGCATTGTTAGAGTTTCTTTTGCTTTCCAAGGAAGTAGAGTTGCTTTCACTTGGTAAATGCTTGTTCAAACTCTATATGACTCATGTGTGCCTCATTTAGAGCCTTGTCTAGAACAAGAGCCTTGATGGAACATGGAGATGATCACCAAACATATGCTACTTGTAGAACAACTTCTTTACTTCAAGCTAATTTGTTGTTATGTCTTGAATGTTAATTGAATGTTGTATCTTCTTCCTTAGCATCCCTTGAGTGTCACTCCTAGAGTTCATTATTGAAAATCTATCTTGAGAGCCAATGAATCAACATGAGGCTACAAGCTAAGACCTAAAGGAACACTCATCTTCCAAACGGTAAAGTACTTGAACAAACAAGCAAAGTGATCTCTATTGCCAATGAATCAACATGAGGCAATCAAGCATCACCATTGAGCTTAGTAAGTTAGCGAAGTGGTAATGTTAGCTAGCCATGACCTTTCTCATCTAAAGTTTTCTTCAAAGAATTCTTCAATAGCTTTCTTTCTTAGCAATACACTTTCCAAAGTTCTTTTGATTTCTTTTCCATTATGCACAAATCCACCAATTCTTTCATTTTATTTTCCATGCTTCTTGCATTTGTGTAAATACAAAGAAGAATCTTCGTTTTCTTTTCTTCACTAAGGACCGTAAAACTTCCATCGTGAGCTCTCCTCGAGGATCGACCCGGTATAGCCATTGCTATAACGGAGATTGGAAAGGATACATCAATCATATTAACTACATTGTGAAGTGATCAAGCACTAAAGGTTGAATCTAAACCTTTCCTCTTTACATAATACTTGTGCAAAAACTTCACACTATCCTTCCTTAACCAAATTTTTGGCGCCGTTGCCGGGGAGAGCAACGGTTTTTGATTTCAAGTGAGAAACTAAACGAATCTTCTTCTCTGTTGCAGGTTACAGGTGAAGAAAACAGGAAAATTTGCATTGCAGAAACATATAAGTGGCTCTGGGCTTCTGCTCTCGAAAGCAGAAACCAGAAGTCCTCTGAATTGCCGCAGATTCACGACTTTTTCCGCAGAATTGCGGCAAGGAAGAGTGAACTACTGACAAGTTTTCTGCAGGGTTGCTTGCTCTGCAAAATACAGCTGCTGCAATAATTAATCTTGTATGCTTCACCTTATATCTGCTAATAATCAACAGTAAAAAATTTGTTGCAAAGTTAAAAATTGTTTAGACATTTGCATCTCTAGGCACGTGTCTTTCAATTTCTTTACTTTTACTGTTGAAGAGTGCTGGAGACAAGGTACGTACGCATTGCATATTGACTAGGACTCACTCTTTGTTTGATTTAATTATGCTTTGAGTGAACCTTGTTTGTTTACATCGTACACTTGCACAAATCAATTCTAAGGGCATTACCCATAAAAAAGATAAGGTGGGGATTTTATCACCCTTTCCTTAGCCCACAAATCATTTTCCCAAGCACTCACAATCCTAAGCTTCTAAATAAAAACTGCTAGACGCTGGCCCTAGGGACATCCGGACTCACTTAGGAGATTATCCTAAGGGGAAAAAGTGTTGGAAATTGACTTTTGTAAAATCAGTGTCTAGGAAAGGGATTGAGGGCCGAAAGCCCGAAGGTTGCTGGTTACTTAATTAAGGAACGTCTCTGACGGAAAACCTCCCACCAACCTTGCCCTTCCCTGGCTGATTTGCTTATAGTCAGAGTCTACACTAAACCTCCTGTGGACGATCTAATCAGTTAGGAGTCGTCTAGGTCCAGGAACCCTAGATAGCTTGGATTGATTTTTCTTTTTTCTTATTTGTTATTTTTCATTTTTCGCTGTGTGATCGGTGCACGTTGATTGTGTAATTTTGTATGCAAGAGTGGTATCGAGATCCGAATTCTGCTAGGCTTGTGAGAATTTCTACACTAGCACATACACCTCCACTCGACACAATCCCAATCATGACCAACAACGTTTCGTTGCAAGACAAGTTCTACCCGATTCGCACATCACTTCCGTCTTGCATTCTCCTCCCAAACACCAATGGAAATAACTTTGAGTTAAAGCCGCAGTTCATAAACACTCTTCCACGATTCCATGGCCTAGAATCTGAGGATGCGTACTTCTTCATCCGAGAGTTTGAAGAAGTATGCCTTATGATGAGAATTTCCCAGTTAACCGAGGATGCTGTCAGACTTAGGTTTATACCTTTCGCACTTAAGGATATTGCTAAGAAGTGGCTTTATAATCTCCCAGTCAGCTCAATTTCTTCATGGGATGATTTCGTTAAGGTCTTTCTTAAAAAGTTTTATCCTATCCATAAGACAGCCCTTATGAGGAAAAATATAATGCAATTCAAACAAGAAGCCAATGAACCATTCTGGAAGTACTTTGAGTGTTTTAAAAGACCTAATAGCCCTATGTCCCCATCACGGTATAGAAAAATGGCACCAGTGCCAAATTATCTATGATGGGCTTGATTATCAGACTAAGACACTCCTTGAAACTATGTGCCAAGGAGAATTCTTAAAGAAGGATGAAGATCAGGGTTGGGATCTTTTTGAGGCCCTAGCTGAAAAGACAGTCCAGTGGGAGTCATGTACTGAGAAACCCACACCCACAACTTCCAGAACAGGTTTACACTCCATAGAATCCTCAATAGCTGCAGAAGCTAAAATAACACAATTGATGAAGAGGATTGAGTTGCTAGAGTCTAGGGAAAATTCTACTGTTAATCAAGTCAACCCATCATCTGTAAACCCGGGTTGTACCTATTGCCATGATCTGAATCATCTGTTTGAGGAGTGTCCAGTATATCAAACTCAAATGTTTCAGGAGAGCACAAATGCCGCATACACCAGACCCACTTACAATCCTTACTCCAAGACATATAATCCGGGGTGGAGAAACCATCCTAACTTTTCGTGGAGTCAGTCTGGTCCTGAGCAGCCGAGACAACCATTTCCACAACAATACCCTGCTCAGTCTCATCCACCGACTTACCACCAGAACCCACCAAATGTCCATTCATACCAAAGTCCACCAAGATTCCAGTCATATCAAAATCCTGTGCCTTACCAAGCAAATTTTCAGCCCCAGTATCAGCATCATCCACCACCAAACCCTTCAGACAAGAGACTTTCTGATTTGGAGAAAATGATAGAGACCTTATCTAAGACCCAAGCTTCAATGATGAACAATCAGCAGCAGGACATGAACAAATTGCAAATCCAGATAGGGCAGTTGGCTAATTCTCTGGCTAAAAGACAAAAAGGAATGCTACCTAGCCAACCTGTGCCAAATCCCAAGACCCATTTTCCCCTGCACGAAGTTGAAGATTTGGGCCCCAGCCAATGCCAAGCTATTCAAATCCTTAGGTCTGGAAAGCATGTAGATAATAAGGTTTCAAATCAGCCACCCAAATCTGTGTCAAGACCACTACCTTCTGTTCCAATCCAACCGATTCAAGACAATCCTTCATCAAGCACACAACCATCCACTTCCCAGTCAAAAGGAAAAGAAAAAGTTGATGAGCAAGTATATAAGCCTGTTGTTCCCTTCCCAAATAGGCTTACAAATCATAAGATGAATGTTCACATGGAGAAGATAAGAGAGATATTCAACCAAGTACAAATCAATGTCCCTCTCCTTGATGCCATACAACAAGTCCCATCCTACGCCAAATTTCTAAAAGAAATGTGTACCAAAAAGAGAAAAGCAAATGTCCCTAAAAAAGTCTTCTTGGCTTCCAACATAAGTGAACTACTCAATGGTCCGATCCCTGTGAAATACAAAGACCCAGGGAGCCCAACCATTTCTTGCATCATAGGGCAGACCACCATAAATAGGGCTTTGCTTGACTTGGGCGCGAGCATCAATCTTCTCCCCTTTTCCGTATATCAGCAGTTAGGGTTAGGCAACCTTCGTCCAACCCAAATGACGATACAGTTGGCTGACCGCTCTGTAAAGATTCCCAAGGGGGAGATTACAGATGTTTTAATACGGGTCGGGGAATTCATTTACCCCGTAGACTTTGTCGTTCTAGAAACACAACCCGTACAAAATCACAGAGCACAAACACCTGTCATTCTCGGACGTCCTTTCTTAGCCACCGCAAATGCGATCATCAACTGTAGAAATGGATCAATGCGGCTAAATTTCGGAGATATGACAAAGGAGGTGAATGTCTTCCATCTGGGGAAGCAGCCTAGGGATCTGGACAATGATTCTTTCGAAGTGAACTTGATTGAGGGTTTAACTAGTGAACATGTTGAGGAGGTTGAGTATGAGTCTGAAGCGGAATTTGAGTTGGAGTCTGATGACTTCAACCTTGATCAGATTGTTGAATCAAATGTTGAAAGGACCACTAGTTCCATCCCTATTCTTCCCTTGCACCATGAACAACCAGTGATAGAGCCTGTCCCTTCTTCTGATCTTAAGGTTCTTCCCGACCATCTCAAGTACATGTACTTGGATGAGAAGGAATCCTTTCCTGTAATCATTGCATCCAATCTAACTAAACAACAAGAAGAGGACCTTCTGACTGTGTTAAGGGAAAATAGAGAAGCCATTGGTTGGACCATGGCTGATATCAAGGGGATTAGTCCTTCCATAGTTCAACATAGGATTCATTTAACGGAAGATGCCAAGCCAAAACGAGACCCACAGCGTAGACTGAACCCAATAATGCAGGAAGCTGTTAGATCTGAGATCTTGAAGCTATTAGACATTGGGATTATCTATCCTATATCCGATAGTCAGTGGGTAAGTCCAGTTCACGCTGTGCCTAAGAAAGCTGGATTTACTGTGGTGGAAAATGAGAATAAAGAATTGATACAAACACGTCTTCCAACGAAGATTCGAGTTTGTATTGATTATAGAAAGTTGAACACTGCCACACGTAAAGACCACTTTCCTTTTCCATTCATTGATCAAATGCTTGAAAGATTGGCGGGACATGAGTACTATTGTTTCCTGGATGGATATTCAGGATATAATCAAATCCCGATCGCTCCCGAGGACCAAGACAAAACTACCTTCACCTGTCCTTTTGGAACATTTGCATACCGAAGGATGCCCTTCGGCCTATGCAATGCTCCCGCAACGTTTCAACGTTGCATGCAGAGCCTTTTTTCAGACATGGTGGAGAAATTTTTGGAAATTTTCATGGATGATTTTTCGATTTATGGGGATTCCTTTAAGCAATGCTTGTACCATTTGAAGCTGGTTTTACAACGCTGTATGGAAAAAAATTTGACACTTAACTGGGAAAAGTGTCACTTTATGGTCAAGCAAGGAATCGTTCTTGGGCACAAGGTTTCACGTATAGGAATTGAGGTGGATAAGTCTAAGGTGGAAGTCATAACGAAGCTCACTGAACCAACATGCTTAAAGGACATTAGGTCATTTTTAGGGCACGCCGGCTTCTATAGACGATTTATTCAAGGGTTTAGCAATATTGCAAGACCTTTGAAAAATCTCTTAGGAAAGGATGTACCCTTTATATTTGATGAGGAATGTCAAAAATCAAGGAAGGAGCTTAAGAGTAGACTTGTCTCAGCACCGATCATTTCTGCACCAGATTGGACCAAGCCTTTTGAGATTATGTGTGATGCCTCTGACTTTGCTATAGGCGCTGTTCTAGGGCAGCGTATTGATACTAGGCAATACGTAATCTATTATGCTAGCAGAACGCTGAATGAAGCCCAACTCAATTATACAACTACTGAAAAGGAATTTTTAGCAGTTGTTTTTGCGTTGGAAAAATTTCGCCAATATCTGCTAGGGTCCAGGACAATAATTTCCACTGATCACTCCGCCCTAAAGTATTTAATGCAAAAGAAGGATGCTAAGGCAAGACTTATTCGATGGATACTTCTTTTGCAAGAGTTTGATCTGGAGATTAAAGATAAAAAGGGCGTTGAGAATGTGGTAGCTGATCACTTGTCGAGAATCCCAAATGCACCTAAGGAGAGAATACCGATTAATGACGATTTCCCTGACGAACACATTTTTGTGATACGTGGAGAGCCTTGGTATGCTGACATAGTGAATTACCTTGCTACCAGGCAAATACCTTCTCATTGGTCAAGTCAGGAAAAACACCGTTTCATGCGTCAAATGCGGTTCTTCTTTTGGGATGAACCGTATTTATTCAAATATTGTCCTGACCAAATAATACGTAGGTGCCTTCCTGAGGATGAACATCAGAGTGTTTTGATATTTTGTCACAGTTAGCTTGCGGTGGACATTTTGGTCCACGAAAAACTGCTGAGAAAGTACTTCAGAGTGGATTTTACTGGCCCACTCTCTTTAAAGATGCATACACTTTCTGCAAGCTCTGTGATAGGTGTCAAATGACGGGTAGAATTACACAGAGAGACATGATGCCCCTCTCACCCATCTTAGAAGTCGAAATTTTTGACCTCTGGGGCATTGACTTTATGGGACCCTTTCCTCTGTCCTATGGTAACCAATACATTTTGGTAGCCGTAGATTATGTTTCCAAATGGGCTGAAGCAATTTCAACAAGGACGAATGACAACCAAGTTGTCATCAAGTTTTTACGAGACTACATCATCTCTCGCTTCGGAGCCCCCCGTGCGATAATAAGTGATAATGGGAGTCATTTCTGCAATCGGGCTTTCGAAGCCCTAATGCGCAAATATTTTCTTTCTCACAAACTATCCACGGCATACCATCCTCAAACCAACGGGCAAGTAGAAGTCACGAATAGACAAATAAAACTCATCTTGGAGAAAACCGTTGGACAGAACCGTAAAGACTGGTCCATCAAACTCACTGATGCTTTATGGGCATACAGGACCGCTTATAAGACTGTCCTCGGTATGTCTCCATATCGAGTCGTATTTGGAAAACCTTGTCACTTGCCTGTGGAGTTAGAACACCGAGCTATGTGGGCTTTAAAGCAGCTGAACTTGAATTTGGATACAGCCGGTGCTTTACGGAAGTTGCAGATATCCGAGCTAGAAGAGCTAAGAAACGAGGTATATGACAATGCTCGGATCACCAAACACAGAACCAAACTTTTTCATGATAGATCCATTCACAGAAAAAATTTTTGTCCCTGGACAAAAGGTTCTGTTGTACAATTCACGACTCCACCTTTTTCCTGGTAAATTGAGAACCAGGTGGTCAGGGCCATTCATTGTTCAAAATGTCTTCCCACACGGTGCAATCGAGATTCTTGACCCAAATAATGGCAACAAATTCACTGTGAACGGTCAACGTTTAAAGCCATTCCTTACCACTGAATTCATGTCACAAGAAGTTCATGAATTGGGTCTTTGCGACCCAGTTTATTTGTGACCATTCCATATGTACAGTTTCCCGAATTTTCCTGCATATCATTTTGGGATCATTTTTTGTAAATAAATATAAAAAAAGAAAAAAATGAGGGAATTTTGTAAAAGAATTTCAAATTCCTAGGATTCTATCTTCCCTAGGATTCCATTCATTTTTCTATTCCTTTCCTAGGATTGTAAATACACTTTTGACCTAGGGCTATTATTGGAACTCTTCTTTTCTTTTCCTCCTATAAATACTCTCTTCACCTACCCTTCCTCCCTAAAACGCAAATCCCTCTCAGATCTGCCTCTTCCTTCCAGAGCCGACCTCTCAGAAATTTTCTGCTTCCCTGGAACCCTCATTTTGCCGCATTTTCCTCAATCCAGCCGCAGATCTGCTGCTCTCCTGCCACATCTGGAGATCTGCAAAATTCTGGCCGATCGATTTCTTCATCTGGTGGCATCTACAGTACTCATTCTTCCAGAGTCTGTCTCTGGTGCCTTCTGCACATCTGCCTTTGGATTTCCCCCCACGAACTCCGGGGGTGGTTTGATCTTTTATCTCTAAATCCATTTCTTTAATTTTCATTATTGCACATGGCTCCAAATGTGTTTGTAGAGAAAGACTTTTCAAAAATTCTGCATGATCATGGGGGGTATGGGCACATATTTGTTGATCGCTTGCGTGCATGGAATTGGTATTCTTTGGTTTACGATATCAATGAAACTGATGCGTATTACTGCCCTGAACTAGTCTCTACATTCTATAATGCACTTGATTATGCATCTGTGAGTTATGAGACATACCAATTTGCTGTCCATATGCCATTAGGGGACATCGTCGTCACAATTCCTCTTCTTGAGGAAATTACTCATGTCCCAAGTCACCCCCATCATAGCAACCCTTTGCCATTGATAGACTATATGACATTCATGGGTGCTCGTTGCATAGAGCAGGATCGTGGGCTCAAAGCCAACACGACCTTTAGAAATGTGTACTGCGTGGGACGTTGGATCCAACGCAACATTTTAGGGCTTGAACATGTCACATCCTTTAACAGACCAGTGTTACAAATTATTCATGATCTAATGACTCAACAACACACGGTTTGTTTAAATAAGGCCATTTTTCACGCGATCATTGCTAATTCCTCCCGCACTCAGGGTGCCAAGCATTCCCATCCAGTCTTGATTACACGTCTGTGTAAACATTTCATACCAGCCGATGTGTTTGATACCTTTGACCGAGTGTTTGTTATCGCAGAAAGACCCACCAGTTCTTATAATGGTTGCTTGCATGCGGTTTGGACTCCTACTGTCCAACCCGAAGATATTCCGGTAGAGTTTTCTTCGACGGAAAGCTTAGAGGAAATAGATGAGCCACAATTTTGGAGGCAGGACTCCCCATCTGAATCTCGAGCCTTCATGTCCACCATCTGGAAGGGCATGAAGAAAATCTTTAGGGGCAGGTTCGTCTTAGAAAGAAGGTAGAGGAGCAATCCTCTAGGTTAGACAGTATGGAGGCAGCTTTGAGACGTTCACAGTCTGCTGGACCTAGCACCACTGCTGGTCCAAAGCGACAAAGGGGGTGATATTTATCCTTTACCTATTTCATGTATCATTTCATCTTGCATACATTGGGGACAATGCATGAGATAGGTATGGGGGGGTAGATGCTAACATAGGATTTTTCATTTTCTTTTTAGGCCTTTTATTTTATTTTTAGGATTTTCAGTTTCTTTTTAGGTTTTTATTTTTTATTTTTTTAGATTTTTCCTTTCTTTGTAAATTTTCTATTTTCTTGTTAGATTTTATTTTCTTTTAGAAAAATAGAAAAATAAAAAAGAAAGAAAAATAATAATAAAAAAAAGGAAATTCTTGATCCATGTCTAAAGAATCAAACTTAACTTTAGGGATTAATGAAGCTCTAAACTAAGATTTCGAATTATAAGTCGAAAAGAGGAGTTTTGTTAGATTTTTAGGTTAAGTAATAAAGGATTAGAAAAATTACTAGATTTTAATTCTTTCTTTAGGATATATACATTAAACATATTGAAGGATTAATCAAAGACTTTGTGATTTTATTTACATGTATATATAATAAAAAATATATATATATATAAAAAAAAAAAAAAAGATGTACATAAATAAATAATAAATACTTAGCCAATAACTAAGCTGGTTAGCCGTGCCTCAAGAAGCATTGCAGATCACGCCTAAAGGTGGTTAAGTCCTTAAATTCCTTCGTGGCCTAGTTTACTTGAGTCATCGAACCCGAGGGATGTTTTCTCATCTGGTGCCCTAAGACCATCTGGTTTGAGAGTCATCGGTAAGAGACTCGCTACAAGGGTAAACTAGAAAGCCTAAGGATGCTAAGGAAATGTAAATAAATAAAAATTGTATATATATAAAAAAAAAATATATATATTAGTAAATAAATGAACTTAGTCTAAGAAAGATCCTTCATATTTATAGATGTATATATCCTAGGATGGATGCAAAATCCGGTTTTGATCTTTTCCCTAAAATCTTAACCTAAGTTGAAAACAAAACTCCAAATAGACGCTTATAAGAGGAATGACAAGTTTAGGGTAACCTGAAACCTAAAGCTCAAGTTAGAATCTTTAAAATATGGATCAAAATTTTCACTAACCCTTTTATTTTTCTTTATGGATTTTGTGGGTGCAATCCGCTGAAAACCCTCAGGAGACAACACTCCTCCTCTAGGGTAAACTAGAGGTTTAACGGCTTGTTGCACGTGCTCAGTGCAATCGTGTCACCTACGAAAGTGGTGTAATAAACTAGTTAGGATTTTCTTTTTCTTTCTTTTTCTTTTCTTGTTTTGCTCGAGGACGAGCAAAAGCTAGGTATGGGGTGTGATTGTTATACATATTTGCATATTTTACCGCTTCCATACCATGCAAATTGTCAATAAAAATATGATTCTTGATCATCTTCTCTCTATTTTTGCAGGTTCACATCTTAAAAGAGAAAAAGGCCCAAAATCTTTAATTAGCAATAATTAAAGAGATTAATTCAAAGCCCAAAAGAGCCCAAGTTTGAATCCAGAATCAGGAGAGATCCTCGCGCCAACTCAATCTTCTAGAAGGCCACGTGGATAACAAACTCATAAAAAACCTGTACCAGAAAATCTGGCCTGAACGGCCAAGATTTTGCCGCGCTTTCCCGCGTATCTGCGGCAGTTACAGGGTGGTTGGAGCCCGGATTTTTCTCCAACGATCTGGGCTCTAGATGCTTCTCTCTGAGGCCTATAAATACAGGACCAGGGCTTGCACAAGAGAGCAGAGAAGAGAGAGGAGAAATTAGGGAAAAGTCTTGTGTTTTGTTCTAGTATTCTCTAGGTTTTAGTCTCCCTCTTCTTCCTCCTAGAGATTTTGTCAAAAGAGAGAACAGAGAGTGCTGTTGAAAGCTTGTAAGCAAGGAGGTGACATTACTTGTAAGCAAGGATTAATCAAAACTTCATTCTTCTCTTTACAATCTCTAGTATGTTGCTTTACTTTGCTTTACTTTCTTGTTTACTTCTAGTGCATTTCTATTGCTTTACTTCTATTGCTTTACATCATGAATTGTTGTTTTGTTTCTTGTGCAATGTATAGCTAAATCTCTCTTACATGGCTAGCTAACAACTTACCTAGCTAACTTCTATCTCTTTGGGTGATTGCTAATTTCTATACTTGCATTGTTAGAGTTTCTTTTGCTTTCCAAGGAAGTAGAGTTGCTTTCACTTGGTAAATGCTTGTTCAAACTCCATATGACTCATGTGTGCCTCATTTAGAGCCTTGTCTAGAACAAGAGCCTTGATGGAACATGGAGATGGATCACCAAACATATGCTACTTGTAGAACAACTTCTTTACTTCAAGCTAATTTGTTGTTATGTCTTGAATGTTAATTGAATGTTGTATCTTCTTCCTTAGCATCCCTTGAGTGTCACTCCTAGAGTTCATTATTGAAAATCTATCTTGAGAGCCAATGAATCAACATGAGGCTACAAGTTAAGACCTAAAGGAACACTCATCTTCCAAAAGGTAAAGTACTTGAACAAATAAGCAAACTGATCTCTATTACCAATGAATCAACATGAGGCAATCAAGCATCACCATTGAGCTTAGTAAGTTAGCGAAGTGGTAAAGTTAGCTAGCCATGACCTTTCTCATCTAAAGTTTTCTTCAAAGAATTCTTCAATAGCTTTCTTTCTTAGCAATAAACTTTCCAAAGTTCTTTTGATTTCTTTTCCATTATGCACAAATCCACAAATTCTTTCATTTTATTTCCATGCTTCTTGCATTTGTGTAAATACAAAGAAGAATCTTCGTTTTCTTTTCTTCACTAAGGACCGTAAAACTTCCATCGTAAGCTCTCCTCGAGGATCGACCCGGTATAGCCATTGCTATAATGGAGATTGAAAAGGATACATCAATCATATTAACTACATTGTTAAGTGATCAAGCACTAAAGGTTGAATCTAAACCTTTCCTCTTTTACATAATACTTGTGCAAAAACTTCACACTATCCTTCCTTAATCACTGTGGCCAGGTGGCCACAGCCGAGAGGGTACAGCTCCTCGTTTCGCGATATGACTTTATCTGGTTCTGGATTTCCCGTTGCAGCTCGTAGATTTGACGAAACGGCCTTTGATCTTGAGCTTTAACTAATAGATTTATAGAGATTTATTATAACTAGTTTCAACCGATCTGATTTGCCCTGATCTGCCCTGATTTTCTGATTTCGAATTAATTCTGAATTAAATTAGAATTTTGATGGGCTTTTGGGCTCGTTCTCTTTCCTTTCTTTTAGTAACGGGCCTGCATATAAATTAGACAAAAATTAGGATTAAAAGTAGAGTTTATTATATAATATGTATGAGAATATGATAATAATTATGCAATATCAGCGACCGATCACACCCCCATACCTATCTTTTGCTTGTCCTCGAGCGAAATAACAAAACTAAAGCAAAGATTATTAGACACTTTCGCAAGTCACGCGATTGCACTGAGCTTGTGCAACAGGCCGTTATACCTCTAGGTTACCCCTAAAAGACGAGTTTTGTCTCGTGAGGGTTTTTAGTGAATTGCACCCACAAAATCCATAAAGAAAGAGAAAAATGTTAGTATTTTTAAAATACATTTTGAAAGAAAAAAATTTGAAATATTATGTAAGATTTAAGTAATCTATAAGTTATAGGAAAACCAAATTTTTCATTCCTAAACTTAGTCTCTATTCAAAAATTTATTATCAATCAAAATAAGGTGTCAAATTGTACTTCTCATCTAATCTATTACTTTACCCTAAGTCATATGCACCTTCGTGACCTTGAAGTTTTGATTAAGGGTTCTTTAACTCTAACTCTTATGCCTTATTTATTTATTTATATAATATATTTATTTTATTTTTGGTGATAATATTTCTTAGTTCTATTAGACTTTCTAATATGCCAATGTAACAAGCCTTTAATCGGTGACTCCCAAACCAAACGGTCTTAATCGGTGACTCTCAAACCAAACGGTCTTAGGGCACCGGGTGAGAAAACGCCCCAAGGACTTAAGGACTCGAGCAAACAAGACCACAAAATTAAGGATTTTATTATATGAACCGCTTTTAAGTGTGAATACTTATGCTTTATGAGGCACAAATACCCAGCTTAATCAGAGAATTTTTATAGATATATATATTCTTATTTTTCAAACTTATCTAATCATCTTTTACATAAATATCAAGGCTAGCTTTGGCCAAACACCTATCTAATCAATAATTATATTTGTTTATTTTTCATAGATATACATATATATATATATATATATATATATATATATATATTTATAAAGCATAAGAATCTTTTTTTTGAACCCTAAGTGTGTAAGTATATAAAGTGCACATATTTCATCATGGCAAAGTTCAAGACTAATTACTTTGACAAATTATCTTTCTAACCTTAAAATCAAACAAATAATCTTATTTTGATCAAGTATAAGAAATCCTAATTATGATTATCCTATTCCTTAAAATTGACTTAATTTCTTACAAAAAATATGTCAAAATATTGTTTCTATTTTTAAAAGTTTTTTTAAAGTAAAGAAAATGTTAATAATAATAATTATTTTTGTTTTTTGTTTTTTTTAAGAAAGGAAAACCTAAGTTATGTTAAAACCCTTCCCCACACCTATCTCATACATTGTCCTCAATGTATGAATTAATGCATAGATGCATGAAAAGAAGAAAGGGAAGGAAAATATTACCTTAAGGTGGTGGTTCCGATGGTGGTCTGATTGGTTCACGAAATTCGGCCCAATCTAATTTGCGTGGAGTTCGGAGGAACCCACCAGAAACCTCTCTAATATAACCCACTAAAATGATGTATATATTAATAATTTTGATTAAGATTTTACCCCATCTAATTTCTAAATTTCACAAATAATTTTGGAGTCAATTTTATCAACACCCTTGTCCCAAAATGGAGTGTGAAAAGATGGAATGATTGACTTGAACTTAGGAAGTACAGGAACTAATACGACTCAGAAAAGTGACTTAAGTCAAATAGAGGTTCAGGAGTTGAGATTGATTTAGAAAGTGGGTCCAAATCAAGAAATTGAAACTCAAGTCCACATTCATTTCCCAACAACGGAATGTGACTTAACATTAGTGATTCAAGTTCAAGAATGACAGGTGTGGGAATCAAAACTGAATCTAAAATATTACTCAAGTTGGGTAACAAAACAGGAGTCAAATTGATTCAGGAATTTGAACTGGATCACAAATTTGAGAATCTAGGTTACATTTCTTATTGAGTTCAATTTCTTAAAAATGAGAACTTGCGAATTTGTCAATGGGATTTTCAAAAGTATAAAATTAGTTAAGTTCAATATGATGATCATAAAAAATTGGCGATTCAATTTCATGATGAATTGGCATAGGATTCAATATTAACTCAGGAAAAGATTGAAATCAGGTGAAGATACCAGAGTCATTATTGAATCAGGAAGTAGAATTGAATTGCCAAGTTGAGGTTCAGGATCATATTCATTCTCAAATTCAATTTCAGGAAAGAGATAACTTAACAAAATGTCAATGTGATTTTCAAAATTTGGAGTTTGGGCAAGTTCAAATAGGTGTGCTGAAATGGAATCTTGTTTTCTAAAACAACATGATTTTTTGGCTTCAAGCAACTTTTCATAGTTAATTGGTTCATCGTTTTGTTGCGATTGGACTTGAAAAGATGAGTTTTGTTTTGGAATTTGTGGTGAAATCGTGAGTCCGTCAGATTTTGTGATTGTTGCTTGGACTCACGCATACTCATTTTCACGATTGATGGTTTTCTATTTTGAACTGGTGAAACTGAGTATGAATCTTGGAAATATTGCGGACAAGGTGATAAGGAGGATAAGTTGGTTGAAAATTGGACTCGGGAGAGATGAATCCCCATTGACTCTTTGAAGACTTGAAATTATTTTGAAAATTATAGTCATAAGAATGGGGGCATGGGTTATATTGATTCGGATAAGACCAATCTGACACACTAGGTTGGTTAAAGTTATGATATGCCGGGTTGATAATATCTGAAAAAGAGGTCAGGGTGTAAAATGGATTACCATTAAAATTGAAAAAATTATTGTTATAAGCCATATCACACAAGAAATGTCAAACACAAACAAAGAAAAATAAACAAATAAGCAAACAAATAAAAAGAAAAAAATTTAACCTAAGTTAGGGTAAACCTTAGACCTAGACGACTCCTAACTGGTTAGACTGTCCACAAGGGGTATATTGCTGAATCTGACCACAAGTTAATCGGCCAGGTATGGGCAAGATTGATGGGAGGTATCCGTGCTTAAAGCAACGGGTCTAATTATGCCAAACCACCAGCCTTCGGGGTTTCGCCCCTCAATTCCTAACCTTAGACATTGATTTGGCAAGAGTCAAATTCAAATCAACTTCCCCCTTTGGTCAATCTCCTATTTGAGTCTGAGATGTCCCTAGGGCCAATGTCTACTCAGTTTTGTTAGGCTTGGGTTAGTGAGTGAGGAGATTGTTTGTGGGCTAAGGAAGGGTAATGACTTCTCCACCTTATTTTTTTATAGGACAAGCCCTTAAATCAATTTAGTGCAGTGTACAAGTATATAAAAAAAAGTAACACTCAAGCAATATTTCATACAAGAATGAACCTTATACTAAATGCTATGCACACATACCTTGGCTCCATCACTCTTCAATAGTAAATAGAAAATGTAACGAAATAGATACGTGCCTAAATGCAAAGCGTAAATCATTTTCAGCATTTACAATCAACCTTTTACTGTTGTATTAGAAATGTATATATAGTGAATCAAATAAGGAAATAAATAGCTACAAATATTAAACTTTGCAATTCAGCCAACCTACAGAAAATATAGGTTAGTAGTTCACTCAGATTGTCACAGTAATGTTGCAAATCTGAGGGCTTCTGGTCTCTGCGTTCTTGAGCAGAGTCCAGGGCCACTTATATGTCCACTGCAGCAAAAATTTCTTGTCGTTAAACCTGTACACCAAGAACAAAGAAGAAGGTTAACCAAAAGTGTAAAAAAAAAAAGAGAATTACTTACCGTCCCTCCCCAGCAACGACGCCAAAAATTTTATTGAGTTTTTACCTGCACAAAATATAGAATTTCAGAACTTAAGAATAAGGAGTGCAAGTTCTTAATACTACTGCTATAGCAGGTGGCTATGTTGGTCGTTATCCAAAGGAGGGACTAGCAATGAAAGCTTTTTTAGTAAGTTCTCTTTTAGGTTACAAAGAATGGTTAAAGTTCTTATTTTAATTCTTGTAAAGAAAAAGAGAAAAATAGAGTTAAAGTTAAGTTAAAAAGAAAGTGGTATATTGAGAAGGTGGAGAAAATAGAAAATGGATATTTATAAAGATATTGAAAAGTGATAAAACTGTTGGGAGATTTTGGTGATCTAAACTAAAGAATTAAAAGAAAAGAAAGAAAAACTAAAAGAAATACTTACCTCATCTGGTTGATGACTTACCTGAAACCCTTGCATGTTTACCTTACTTTGGAGGTGATTAACGCATAACCCATAAGATCGAGCTCAGTCCCCATTCGTATTACATCATCAAGAAGAATAAGAATGAAATGATACGAAATCTTGAGGAGGAGAACATCATCATGAAATATCGGTGGCACTCACACAAACATGGCTACATTGATGCTTCTAGGTTCTCTTGGACATTCATCAAAACCAAAAGAGGAAAGTAGAAATAGAAGAAGAACATATAAACAAGAAAAGCATAAAGATGTTACCTTTGATTACTTATAGAAACGATGAACGAAAGGAGGAGGTTACATCGGTGTCACTCTCAACATAAGTCTCTCTCTCTCTTACTTACATGAATCTCAGTCTAACCTATGCTTACAAAGAAATAAAAAATTACACAAAAAATAAAACCTACACAAAAAAGAATAAAAAACTAGCCTAAAATCTATCTCTACTTGGTCGTTCCCTGTGGTCTCTGAAAAACCCAGTATTCATAGGCAAAACCCAACAGAGGAGAGCTTATGAAAATAGGGGGAGCAAACGCTCCCCCAACTCCTTTAACAATGCCACAAAAACATGGCTATGGCCGCGTTTTCGTGGCCTGGCTGTGGCTAGGTGGCCACAGCCGAGGGGGTAGAGCTCCTCGTTTCGCGATATGATTTTATCTGGTTCTGGATTTCTCATTTTAGCTCTTAGATTTGACGAAATGGCCTTTCATCTTGGGTTTTAAACAATAGATTTGTAGAGATTTGTTCTAACTGATTTTCAACCAATCTGATTTGCCTTGATCTGCCCTGATTTTCTGATTTCAAATTAATTCTGAATTATATCAGAATTTTGATGGACTTTTGGGCTCGTTTCTCTTTCCTTTCTTTTAGCAATGGGCCTGCATATAAATTAGACAAAAATTAGGATTAAAAGCAGATTTAATTATATAATATGTATGAGTATATGATAATAATTATGCAATATCAGCGACCGATCAATTTTCCCTCTAGGACTAAAAAGCTGAACTAGAGTTCGCCTTCCTTTGTCAAAGTTCAAGTGAGGGCCACTTGTTAGGTCATACCTCATGTTCTCCATCATTTTGAGTACATTTGGTTCGTAATGACAGAATTGAGGTGGTTTAGTCACGTTTTTTGAGTCTACATGAATCATTGGTTTAGATTCGACTTTTCTGAAAAGGATCGATTTTGACCTTTAAGTTTTGCTGGGACCTCGAAGAAGGTTCCTTGCACATCACTGACGCTTTGATATGCCATGAGAGATGATCTCACAGGTGCATGCAATGATGTCAGAACATCTATTGTCGACCAAGGGTCGTCATCTACATCGATACTAGTATCTGATGGTACGGAATCAGAAGCGAACACAAAAAATAAGCCAAATCTAACTCTTCATTAATATACCATTCGCCTACATCATTGGCGGTGTTATTGACATCGAGCTTATTAATGCTCGTTACAAGAGAATTCAGCTCCCAAAGACATTCTTCTTCTGCTTTTGATTCAACATCAGCTTCATTACCAGAGTTTGATTCTTCTGGCTGGAGATTTGATTGGTAGTGAAAAGTGCATTTTTATCATCATATTTACCATCACATTTTCATATTTATTCATTTAATTCTGCACATTTATTAATATTTTGTAATTTATTGTGTGCAGGCCTCGAATTCCTATTTTTATAATAAATAAAGCTTAATGAAGCCCAAAAGCCCACATTTGAAGCCCAGGTGTAAAAGTGCAAATATCAATTGTCAAAGTGCAAATATACAAGGGCTAAAGTTGTAAATATCAAAGATGAGGGAAGGATAGAATTCTACCCAACCCTAAACTCTTGCAGGATGAGCATAAAAGCCAAAGATGAGAAGGAAATTCGTTTAAAAGAGATTGGGAGAATACAAAATCTAGGTAACTTGATTATCAAGTTATCTCGAAATCCTAATATGGAGAGCCAGGATCATACTTTCAGAAGCAAGCGCCCAGATGGACGGACCAGGTGAGGCCACGCGCCAAAGCGCGTGGCCAGATTCCACAAAAATGCCGCAAATCCGCGGCAAAATCCAAGATTCCGCGGCAATCCGAGCTTATCTCTGGACCAATTTTTGTGGGCTGCTTTATCCGGGACTCTTCTCTCTTCTGCACCTATAAATACCCCCTGCAGTGCAACGTACAGAGCGTCCAGCGTCCAGCAAAGGGCCAAAGCTAGGATTTTTAGGGTTTTTCTTCTTTCTTTTAGGTTAGATTTCCACCTTTGTAAATTTTATTTTCTTCTTGTGAAAGCTGAGAGGAGATGTTGCATTCATGGAGGAAGGGATCCTCTTGTATCGATGGTGACAGCCGGTGTAAGTTGTAAATTTTCTTCCATTGTTTAAATCAAATCAAAGCTTGTTTTGTTCTTTTTATGTTTTATTGTGTCTCTATCTTTGTCTATCATTGTTTTTCTATTTTTGGTTTATGACATTGTTTCTTTCTCTAATGTCTTGCCCACCATGAGATCCAACTGCTTCGAGAATACCTAGCCGAAGAAGGAACCTTGACGGCCCATGGCGATGAACAGGTCTTCATAGCTTGTTTTTCATTTCGTAGAGTAGATTAAGAAGGCGGACGATCCCATAAGCCGTGCTTGTACGCCTTCCAAGAAAAGGTAAATCATCGCAACGGTTCAAACGGTAAGCAGACTAAAGAGGTAAGTTTCTTTTCTTTTCTTTTCTTTTTGTAGATTAAATCACAACTTCTCCATATTCTTTTCTACCACCCATTGTAAATACCTTAACTAATAAAAATAAAAACTTTAGAGATAACTTGCTTAACGCTTCCATCGCAGTCCCTCCCTGAGGATCACGACCCGCATAGCCCTGCTACCGCGGATTAGAATTGAGACTTGCACATCATATTCTTAAAACTAAAATATTATATTTTGTGTGCAGGAAATCTCAGTCAACCAATTGGCGCCGTTGCCGGGGAGGGACGGTAAGTTTATCTCTAAAACAAAATTTTAATTTTTAACTAATTCTTTATTCTTTTCTGTTTGCAGGTTTGGAGAACAGGAAACAGAAACATAGCAGCAGCAGTGGACATATTGCTATTATGTGTCTCTGCCCTCGAAGGCAGAGCACCAGAACCTACTGTTTTGCCGCGGATCCGCGGCCAGAGCCGCGGAAACGCGGCAACAGTAGAGAACTACTGATTGATATTTTTGCAGGTTGCTGCAAATTGTAAATTCTGTTTACTGCTCTGTTTATTTTGTTCTGTGATATACCTGTAAATTGCTAATAGTTCAACAGTAAGTTATTGGTTGTTAAAAATAAAAATTGATTAGACGTTTGCATATTAGGCACGTGTCTTTTCAATTATTTTTATTTACTGTTGAAGAGTGCTGGAGGAGCAAGGTACGTACGCATTGCATGTAGAATAGGACTCATCTCTTGGTTGATTATCTGCTTTGAGTGAATTCTATCTATTTATCTTGTACACTTGCACTAATTCATCTTAAGGGCATAACCCATTAACAAGATAAGGTGGGGATTTCATCACCCTTCCTTAACCCAAAAATCATATCCCGAGCACTCACTAACCCAAGCCTAATTAAAATTAAGTAGACGTTGGCCCTAAGGACATCTCGGACTCAATTAGGAGACCATCCTAAGGGGGAACAGTGCTGGAAGTTGACTCTTGCCAAATCAGTGTCTAGGAAGGGGATTGAGGGCCGAAAGCCCGAAGATTGGTGGTTATTTAATTAAGGAACGTCTTTGACGGAAAACCTCCCACCACTCTTGCCCTGACCTGGCTGATTAACTTGTGGTCAAAGTCTGCACCCTACCTCCTGTGGACAGTCTAACCAGTTAGGAGTCGTTTAGGTCATAGGTCTACCCTAACTTAGGTTAGAATTTTTCTTTTTTGTTTATTTGTTTGTTTTGTTTGTGTTGGTGTGATATGGCATATAATAATAATTCCAATTTTAATCCATATTACACACCTAACTATTATTCGGATATTACCAACCCGGCATATCATAACTTTGACCAATCTAGTGTGCCGGAATGGTCTTATCCGAATGACTATAACCCACACCCCCCATCTTATGACTATAATTTCCATAATAATTTCAACTCGTCACAGAGTTCATGGGGTTTCGAGTCCCCCGAGTCTAATTCTCAACCAAATTGTCCTCCATATCCATCTAGTCCACATTCTTCCCAAGATTCATACTCAGATCCACCCATTCAGAATAGAAAACCATCTATCGGGGAAATGATGAGTATGCACGAGTCCAAGCAACAACCACCATCAATCTTAGACATGATGATGCGTGAGTCCACCGATTCACAACTTCATCACGATCTCACTTCCTCTTTCCAAATCCAATTCCAAAAGAGGCTTGAAGCCATGACTCAGGCTAGATTAGCTCGCGAGCATGATTTAGATATGATGGTTCAATCTTTGCGTTCTTACAGTTCGGCAAATTCTGATATCGCTGACCACTCTCTTAGAGCCGACGAACCAAGTTGCTTTGGACAACAAGATTCTATTTCAGTGCCATCATCTGAACTTGCCGAAACTCCAATTCTTGATAATTTGGCAAGTTTTTCCTTTCCTGAAATAGAACTTGAGCATGAATATGATCATGATCTCCCACTTGATGATTCAATTTTATTTCCTGATCCAATAATGACTCCAGTGTCTCCACCTGATTTCACTTCTCCCGAGTCAACATTGGATCCTATTCCAATTCATTATGAAATTGAATCACCCATTTTAGATGATCATATTGAACTTGACCTAGATTCTCACAATCTCTTTACTTCTGAAACTGATTGTACAATTCTGACGGAAGATGTTGACCTTAGTTTTGAAGAATTGTATGGCGATGAGCTAGAATTCCTTAATATTGGAAGTAAAGAGATATCACCCATATTAGGTCACATTCCATTGTGGGAAGAAGATTGTGGACTTGAGTTTCAATTTCTTGACTTGGACTCAATTCTTGAACCTAGCCCGACTCCTGAGCCCTTACTTGATTTGAGCATCTTCCTTGAGTCGGTATTCGTTCCCGTACCTATAATGTCCAAGTCAATAATTCCATCTTTTCATACTCCATTTTGGGACAAGGAGGTTGAGACAATTAACTCTGAAATTTATTATGAAAATTGGAAATTTGATGGGTGGAAATACTAAAAACTGATATTTTAGTGGGTTATGTAAGGAAAGTTTCTGGTGGGTTCTACCAAATTATCTGTTATCTTGATTGGGCCGCATTTCGTGGACCAATTAGACCACCTCCGGAACCACCACCCTAAGGTAACTTCCGCCTTCCTTGTTCTGTTTCATGCATATATGCATTCATTCATACATTGAGGACAATGCATGAGATATGTGTGGGGGTGGGCTTTACTAACATATTAACATAGGTAAAAACTAACAAAAAAAAAATTTCTAATAAAAAAAATTTTTTAAAAAAAATTGTTATAAAAAGGAAATATTTTGACTTATTTTTTTGAAAGAAATCTAAGTTAGTTTTAAGGATTAGGAAAATCACGATTAGGATTTCTAAAAACTTGGTCAAAATAAATAAATTGTTTAAATTTTTAGGTATAGAAGGAGAAATTGAATAAATAATTAGTCTTGATTTTTACCTTAATGAAATGTGCATACCAAATGCATATCTAGGATTCTAATACAAAGACCTTGTGCCTCATAAAAAAAAAAAAGAAAGAAAAAAAATCACCAATTAAGCTGATACATGTGCCTCAAGAAGCATAAGTATTCATGCCTAAAGGTGAGTAAATAAAATAAAGTCCTTAGTTTTGGGGCCTAGTTCACTCGAATTTGAGTCCGCGGGGTGTTTTCTCACCTGGTGCCCTAAAGCCAACCGGTTTGGGAGTCATCGACTTTAAGTTCGTTACATGGGTGGATTAGAAAGCCTAAGAAGACTAAGAAATATAATATATGTATTAACACATCTAATAATCAATTAGTTAGGTATGAGGGCCTCAAGAAGCCTTGATGCTTACACGAAAGAAAATTAGATGCGTTATATATATTTAAAAATAATAATAATAAAAAAAAAAGAAAAAAAATAAAGAGGCATGAGAGTCCAAGTTAAGGAATTCCTAGTAAAAACATAAGGATGCATATGATTTTTGTAACGAAAAAGACTATATTAGAAATTCAATTTTAATTCTTACCTAAAATGGAAAACAATTAACTTTATTAAGACTAAGTTTAAAGAATGAATAAAAATGAGGATCCTAAAACTTATAGACTACTTAGTCTCTTCAAATAATAATTCAAATATTTTCCTTTTTATGGATTTTGTGGGTGCAATCCGCTGAAAACCCTCACGAGACAACACTCGTCCTCTAGGGTAACCTAGAGGTTTAACGGCTTGTTGCACGTGCTAAGTTCAATCGTGATTCCTACGAAAGTGAGTTAGGTTAGATTAACTTTTCATTTCTTTTTCTTTGTTTTTACTCGAGGACGAGCAAAAAGATAAGTGTGGGGGTGTGATTGGTAGTGAAAAGTGCATTTTTATCATCATATTTACCATCACATTTTCATATTTATTCATTTAATTCTGCACATTTATTAATATTTTGTAATTTATTGTGTGCAGGCCTCGAATTCCTATTTTTATAATAAATAAAGCTTAATGAAGCCCAAAAGCCCACATTTGAAGCCCAGGTGTAAAAGTGCAAATATCAATTGTCAAAGTGCAAATATACAAGGGCTAAAGTTGCAAATATCAAAGATGAGGGAAGGATAGAATTCTACCCAACCCTAAACTCTTGCAGGATGAGCATAAAAGCCAAAGATGAGAAGGAAATTCGTTTAAAAGAGATTGGGAGAATACAAAATCTAGGTAACTTGATTATCAAGTTATCTCGAAATCTCAATATGGAGAGCCAGGATCATACTTCCAGAAGCAAGCGCCCAGATGGACGGACCAGGTGAGGCCACGCGCCAAAGCGCGTGGCCAGATTCCACAAAAATGCCGCAAATCCGCGGCAAAATCCAAGATTCCGCGGCAATCCGAGCTTATCTCTGGACCAATTTTTGTGGGCTGCTTTATCCGGGACTCTTCTCTCTTCGGCACCTATAAATACCCCCTGCAGTGCAACGTACAGAGCGTCCAGCGTCCAGCAAAGGGCCAAAGCTAGGATTTTTAGGGTTTTTCTTCTTTCTTTTAGGTTAGATTTCCACCTTTGTAAATTTTATTTTCTTCTTGTGAAAGCTGAGAGGAGATGTTGCATTCATGGAGGAAGGGATCCTCTTGTATCGATGGTGACAGCCGGTGTAAGTTGTAAATTTTCCTCCATTGTTTAAATCAAATCAAAGCTTGTTTTGTTCTTTTTATGTTTTATTGTGTCTCTATCTTTGTCTATCATTGTTTTTCTATTTTTGGTTTATGACATTGTTTCTTTCTCTAATGTCTTGCCCACCATGAGATCCAACTGCTTCGAGAATACCTAGCCGAAGAAGGAACCTTGACGGCCCATGGCGATGAACAGGTCTTCATAGCTTGTTTTTCATTTCGTAGAGTAGATTAAGAAGGCGGACGATCCCATAAGCCGTGCTTGTACGCCTTCCAAGAAAAGGTAAATCATCGCAACGGTTCAAACGGTAAGCAGACTAAAGAGGTAAGTTTCTTTTCTTTTCTTTTCTTTTTGTAGATTAAATCACAACTTCTCCATATTCTTTTCTACCACCCATTGTAAATACCTTAACTAATAAAAATAAAAACTTTAGAGATAACTTGCTTAACGCTTCCATCGCAGTCCCTCCCTGAGGATCACGACCCGCATAGCCCTGCTACCGCGGATTAGAATTGAGACTTGCACATCATATTCTTAAAACTAAAATTATATTTTGTGTGCAGGAAATCTTAGTCAACCAATTGGCGCCGTTGCCGGGGAGGGACGGTAAGTTTATCTCTAAAACAAAAATTTAATTTTTAACTAATTCTTTATTCTTTTCTGTTTGCAGGTTTGGAGAACAGGAAACAGAAACATAGCAGCAGCAGTGGACATATTGCTATTATGTGTCTCTGCCCTCGAAGGCAGAGCACCAGAACCTACTGTTTTGCCGCGGATCCGCGGCCAGAGCCGCGGAAACGCGGCAACAGTAGAGAACTACTGATTGATATTTTTGCAGGTTGCTGCAAATTATAAATTCTGTTTACTGCTCTGTTTATTTTGTTCTGTGATATACCTGTAAATTGCTAATAGTTCAACAGTAAGTTATTGGTTGTTAAAAATAAAAATTGATTAGACGTTTGCATATTAGGCACGTGTCTTTTCAATTATTTTTATTTACTGTTGAAGAGTGCTGGAGGAGCAAGGTACGTACGCATTGCATGTAGAATAGGACTCATCTCTTGGTTGATTATCTGCTTTGAGTGAATTCTATCTATTTATCTTGTACACTTGCACTAATTCATCTTAAGGGCATAACCCATTAACAAGATAAGGTGGGGATTTCATCACCCTTCCTTAGCCCAAAAATCATATCCCGAGCACTCACTAACCCAAGCCTAATTAAAATTAAGTAGACGTTGGCCCTAGGGACATCTCGGACTCAATTAGGAGACCATCCTAAGGGGGAACAGTGCTGGAAGTTGACTCTTGCCAAATCAGTGTCTAGGAAGGGGATTGAGGGCCGAAAGCCCGAAGATTGGTGGTTATTTAATTAAGGAACGTCTTTGACGGAAAACCTCCCACCACTCTTGCCCTGACCTGGCTGATTAACTTGTGGTCAAAGTCTGCACCCTACCTCCTGTGGACAGTCTAACCAGTTAGGAGTCGTTTAGGTCATAGGTCTACCCTAACTTAGGTTAGAATTTTTCTTTTTGTTTATTTGTTTGTTTTGTTTGTGTTGGTGTGATATGGCATATAATAATAATTCCAATTTTAATCCATATTACACACCTAACTATTATTCGGATATTACCAACCCGGCATATCATAACTTTGACCAATCTAGTGTGCCGGAATGGTCTTATCCGAATGACTATAACCCACACCCCCCATCTTATGACTATAATTTCCATAATAATTTCAACTCGTCACAGAGTTCATGGGGTTTCGAGTCCCCCGAGTCTAATTCTCAACCAAATTGTCCTCCATATCCATCTAGTCCACATTCTTCCCAGATTCATACTCAGATCCACCCATTCAGAATAGAAAACCATCTATCGGGGAAATGATGAGTATGCACGAGTCCAAGCAACAACCACCATCAATCTTAGACATGATGATGCGTGAGTCCACCGATTCACAACTTCATCACGATCTCACTTCCTCTTTCCAAATCCAATTCAAAAAGAGGCTTGATGCCATGACTCAGGCTAGATTAGCTCGCGAGCATGATTTAGATATGATGGTTCAATCTTTGCGTTCTTACAGTTCGGCAAATTCTGATATCGCTGACCACTCTCTTAGAGCCGACGAACCAAGTTGCTTTGGACAACAAGATTCTATTTCAGTGCCATCATCTGAACTTGCCGAAACTCCAATTCTTGATAATTTGGCAAGTTTTTCCTTTCCTGAAATAGAACTTGAGCATGAATATGATCATGATCTCCCACTTGATGATTCAATTTTATTTCCTGATCCAATAATGACTCCAGTGTCTCCACCTGATTTCACTTCTCCCGAGTCAACATTGGATCCTATTCCAATTCATTATGAAATTGAATCACCCATTTTAGATGATCATATTGAACTTGACCTAGATTCTCACAATCTCTTTACTTCTGAAACTGATTGTACAATTCTGACGGAAGATGTTGACCTTAGTTTTGAAGAATTGTATGGCGATGAGCTAGAATTCCTTAATATTGGAAGTAAAGAGATATCACCCAATTAGGTCACATTCCATTGTGGGAAGAAGATTGTGGACTTGAGTTTCAATTTCTTGACTTGGACTCAATTCTTGAACCTAGCCCGACTCCTGAGCCCTTACTTGATTTGAGCATCTTCCTTGAGTCGGTATTCGTTCCCGTACCTATAATGTCCAAGTCAATAATTCCATCTTTTCATACTCCATTTTGGGACAAGGAGGTTGAGACAATTAACTCTGAAATTTATTATGAAAATTGGAAATTTGATGGGGTGGAAATACTAAAAACTGATATTTTAGTGGGTTATGTAAGGAAAGTTTCTGGTGGGTTCTACCAAATTATCTGTTATCTTGATTGGGCCGCATTTCGTGGACCAATTAGACCACCTCCGGAACACCACCCTAAGGTAACTTCCGCCTTCCCTTGTTCTGTTTCATGCATATATGCATTCATTCATACATTGAGGACAATGCATGAGATAAGTGTGGGGGTGGGCTTTACTAACATACTAACATAGGTAAAAACTAACAAAAAAAAATTGCTAATAAAAAAAAAAATTTTAAAAAAAAATTGTTATAAAAAGGAAATATTTTGACTTATTTTTTTGAAAGAAATCTAAGTTAGTTTTAAGGATTAGGAAAATCACGATTAGGATTTCTAAAAACTTGGTCAAAATAAATAAATTGTTTAAATTTTTAGGTATAGGAGGAGAAATTGAATAAATAATTAGTCTTGATTTTTACCTTAATGAAATGTGCATACCAAATGCATATCTAGGATTCTAATACAAAGACCTTGTGCCTCATAAAAAAAAAAGAAAGAAAAAAAAATCACCAATTAAGCTGATACATGTGCCTCAAGAAGCATAAGTATTCATGCCTAAAGGTGAGTAAATAAAATAAAGTCCTTAGTTTTGGGGCCTAGTTCACTCGAATTTGAGTCCGCGGGGTGTTTTCTCACCTGGTGCCCTAAAGCCAACCGGTTTGGGAGTCATCGACTTTAAGTTCGTTACATGGGTGGATTAGAAAGCCTAAGAAGACTAAGAAATATAATATATGTATTAACACATCTAATAATCAATTAGTTAGGTATGAGGGCCTCAAGAAGTCTTGATGCTTACACGAAAGAAAATTAGATGCGTTATACATATTTAAAAATAATAATAATAAATAAAAAAAAGAAAAAAAAAATAAAGAGGCATGAGAGTCCAAGTTAAGGAATTCCTAGTAAAAACATAAGGATGCATATGATTTTTGGTAACGAAAAAGACTATATTAGAAATTCAATTTTAATTCTTACCTAAAATGGAAAACAATTAACTTTATTAAGACTAAGTTTAAAGAATGAATAAAAATGAGGATCCTAAAACTTATAGACTACTTAGTCTCTTCAAATAATAATTCAAATATTTTCCTTTTTATGGATTTTGTGGGTGCAATCCGCTGAAAACCCTCACGAGACAACACTCGTCCTCTAGGGTAACCTAGAGGTTTAACGGCTTGTTGCACGTGCTAAGTGCAATCGTGATTCCTACGAAAGTGAGTTAGGTTAGATTAACTTTTCATTTCTTTTTCTTTGTTTTTACTCGAGGACGAGCAAAAAGATAAGTGTGGGGGTGTGATTGGTAGTGAAAAGTGCATTTTTATCATCATATTTACCATCACATTTTCATATTTATTCATTTAATTCTACACATTTATTAATATTTTGTAATTTATTGTGTGCAGGCCTCGAATTCCTATTTTTATAATAAATAAAGCTTAATGAAGCCCAAAAGCCCATATTTGAAGCCCAGGTGTAAAAGTGCAAATATCAATTGTCAAAGTGCAAATATACAAGGGCTAAAGTTGCAAATATCAAAGATGAGGGAAGGATAGAATTCTACCCAACCCTAAACTCTTGCAGGATGAGCATAAAAGCCAAAGATGAGAAGGAAATTCGTTTAAAAGAGATTGGGAGAATACAAAATCTAGGTAACTTGATTATCAAGTTATCTCGAAATCCCAATATGGAGAGCCAGGATCATACTTCCAGAAGCAAGCGCCCAGATGGACGGACCAGGTGAGGCCACGCGCCAAAGCGCGTGGCCAGATTCCACAAAAATGCCGCAAATCCGCGGCAAAATCCAAGATTCCGCGGCAATCCGAGCTTATCTCTGGACCAATTTTTGTGGGCTGCTTTATCCGGGACTCTTCTCTCTTCGGCACCTATAAATACCCCCTGCAGTGCAACGTACAGAGCGTCCAGCGTCCAGCAAAGGGCCAAAGCTAGGATTTTTAGGGTTTTTCTTCTTTCTTTTAGGTTAGATTTCCACCTTTGTAAATTTTATTTTCTTCTTGTGAAAGCTGAGAGGAGATGTTGCATTCATGGAGGAAGGGATCCTCTTGTATCGATTGTGACAGCCGGTGTAAGTTGTAAATTTTCCTCCATTGTTTAAATCAAATCAAAGCTTGTTTTGTTCTTTTTATGTTTTATTGTGTCTCTATCTTTGTCTATCATTGTTTTTCTATTTTTGGTTTATGACATTGTTTCTTTCTCTAATGTCTTGCCCATCATGAGATCCAACTGCTTCGAGAATACCTAGCCGAAGAAGGAACCTTGACGGCCCATGGCGATGAACAGGTCTTCATAGCTTGTTTTTCATTTCGTAGAGTAGATTAAGAAGGCGGACGATCCCATAAGCCGTGCTTGTTCGCCTTCCAAGAAAAGGTAAATCATCGCAACGGTTCAAACGGTAAGCAGACTAAAGAGGTAAGTTTCTTTTCTTTTCTTTTCTTTTTGTAGATTAAATCACAACTTCTCCATATTCTTTTCTACCACCCATTGTAAATACCTTAACTAATAAAAATAAAAACTTTAGAGATAACTTACTTAACGCTTCCATCGCAGTCCCTCCCTGAGGATCACGACCCGCATAGCCCTGCTACCGCGGATTAGAATTGAGACTTGCACATCATATTCTTAAAACTAAAATATTATATTTTGTGTGCAGGAAATCTCAGTCAACAAGATTCTCATCTGCTTCCAGAGAATCCTGATAAAGGAGTGAGTCTGTTGAGTAATTCTCTACTCCCTTGAATGGATGTCTCTTAGCAATCAACGTTCAGACTTTTTCATCGCCGTCAACATACTTCATGACTTGATGGAGAATAGAGGGGACAATGGAGTTGCGATGAATCCATGGTCATTACACAACAAGTTATACGAAGTGTCGGCGTCAATAACATAGCACGTTATCTCGGATCTCAAGTCCCGATCTGTCATTTGAGTTAGATCTTTTCCATCGGGCGCATACCATTAGCATTGAAGTCATAAGTAGTAGTTTGAGTGGGGGTTCCCAAGTGCAATATGACCCGGTGGGGTATGATGCTCAACGCGAATCCTGGATCCACCTGAATGCGGCTCACCTCAGATGATTCAATGTACCCTGTGAAGTACTAAGGTGTTCGGAAGGAGGAAATAGATTGAGCAAGAGTTTAGAGTAAACCGTTTAAGTCCTTATGCTGATGTTTAAACTTTGAATATGTGTGTAGAATTACTTTGCTCCTTAGAATTACCGTTTGTAGCAAAAGCTATTACGGGTCGTATCTGCAGGGAGGGCTTGCGATTGAAACTTTCACAGTTCTTTATGTTTTAGTTTTTAGGAAGAAAGCGAAGGTTCTTTTTTGTTCAAGAATTGAAAAACAAAACAAAGTGAAAAGAAAATGATGAATCTTTGTAGTGTTTAAGAAAAAAATGGAAGCGAGGAAAATGGAATGAAAACGGCGAAGTTGGAAAAGAGAAGGATGGATCTTGTAAGAAAAAGAAAGTTTTAGAAAAGAGTTTTAATTCGATGGAAAGAAAACCATGACTAACTACTAATCTCGTTGGGTGACTTGTGCCTCATGTAGTTTTATTGGCAATTGTCCGTCTTGCTTTGTCAAGTCAATAAGTTGTCCCAAATTGTGGAGATGTTCTCATCTTAGCTTGGTTAGGTGACCTCCTTGAATCATCCACTCCCAATATGTTCACAAGAATAAAACTTTAAGTAATCACAATTTAGTTATGCTTAACAAGAATGTAAGATTCATTAAATCATTAAAGCCATAGTTAGTTAGCATGAAATAAGAAGCTAGTACTATAAGTGTTAGCATACTAAAGTGATCCCATCTTAATGTTCCATCAAGGCTCTTGTTAAAGAAACAAGGCTCTAAATGAGGCACACATGAATCATATGGAGGTGATATCAAAACCTTCACTAAGATTAGAAACAATCCTCATCTTCATTGGGAATTAAGAGACTTGTTAGATACAAGACTAGAAATGTAAACATCCAATGAGTCATATGAGTTAGCATCACCTAAGAGTTACTAGTTAGTAGTGTTAGAAGTTAGTTAGTCATGTTAGGAGATTAGTTATCCATGAAAAAGAAAAGCATGAAAGAAGACATAGTAAAATAAGTGCAAGAAAAATAAAGAGCTTGAAATAAATGGTAATAGAGGAAGAAAATTAGATAAAGGAGAACTTGAGCCTTGTATTTGAATGTTATTCTTCAATTACAGAAACCACTCTCTCACTATCTCTCTCTCTCTCTCTTTTCTGAAAGTAAAAAGAGAAATGAAAAATACAAGAAAAAACTAAAGAGAAACCTAAAGAAATCCTAAACTTTCTCCTAAAATAATAGCTATCCTCTCCTCCTTTTCTGCAGAGACGCTGGGGGTCTTTATATAGGCCTCAGGAGCTAATCTCTAACAATCATAGCCGTAGGATCAATCGCCCCATCAACGGCCATAGATTTTCCATGAAAACGCGGCCAAAGTCGCGTTTCTGCGGCAGAATCTAGGCCGTTGCGCCAGGGATCGCTCTGACATTCTGTTACTGTGTAGGTGCCCTGCTGGAGCTTCTAGAACCATGGGAATATCCCCTGGTTCGTTACAGAATTGGGCTTCCTTGATTTGGGCTCTTAAGAACTCTTTTAAATCCTTGAAAAAATCAAGATTTAAGCCTTCTCCATTAAAGAATGGACCTGAAAAATAAGAGAGGTAACCATTAAAAAGCCTATTTTTATTAGTAAAATGCATGGGAATGTGATATAAAATGATGCAAAATGAAACTCCAATCACACCCCATACTTAGTTTTTGCTCGTCCTCGAGCAAAATAAGTAAAGAAAAAGAGAAAATCTTAACCAAATTATTACACCACTTTCATAGGTGACACGATTGCACTGAGCTCGTGCAACAAGCCGTTAAATCTCTACGTTATCCTAGAGGAGGAGTGTTGTCTCCTGAGGGTTTTCAGCAGATTGCACCCACAAAATCCAAGAAAAAGAAAAATGTTAGTGATTTCAAAAAGAAAAAGGAAGAAGAAGAAAGTTTATGATCCATTTTTGTAAGAATTTAGGTGATCTTTAGGTTTTAGGTTACCCCAAACTTTTCCTTCTTACTATAAGTCACCATTTGAAGTTTTGTCTTCAACTTAGGTTAAGTTCCAAAAATAGAGAGAGAACTAGATTTTGTATCAAGCCTAACATATATACATTTATATGTATGAGGAATTGTTCTTAGACTATGGTACATTTATTTATATTTTATTATCATCATTTTTTATTTTTATTTATATATATATATTTACACTTATTTATTTCTTTAGCTTCATTAGGCTTTCTAATTTACCCATGTAGTGAGCCTTTTACCAATGACTCCCAGACCAGATGGTCTTAAGGCACCAGATGAGGATACATCCCTAAGGTTCAAGGACTCAAGTAAACTAGGCCACAAATGCTAAGGACTCAACCATCTTTAGGTGTGACTGGTTATGCTTCTTAAAATTTTCTTCATCTATGCTAGGCCACAAATGCTAAGGAGTAAACTAGACCACAAAGGACTCAACCACCTTTAGGAGTAAACTAGGCCACAAATGTTAAGGACTCAACCACCTTTAGGCGTGACTGGTTTGTGATCTCCGCAAACCCTCCTCTATACGGTCCAGACGAGTGGTCTGCTCCATCTATTTTCTCAGCCTAATTTGCCCTTAAAAATTTTCTTCATGCCTTTCCATATGGTAGACATGAAAGCTCTAGAATTAGTGGGCAGGGGCTGCTGCGAAAAGGCAGGGTCATCATCCTCCTCCAAGAGTTCTTCAAAAGAGGACTCTGCTTGGGCATTTTTGGTTAGACACTAGGGGTCCAAACAGCATGTAGACAACTATTATAAGCACTCGTTGCCCGTTCTGATGCAACGAATACTCTATCATAAGAATCAAAGACATTGTCCAGTAAGAAATTCTTACACAGACGAGTCACCAATATAGGATGTGAGTATTTGGCGCCGCGTGTGCGCGTGGAGTTAGTGATGAGACAGTTAAAGATGATAGTGTTGATACAAACTGTGTGTTGCCTGGTTATAAGATCATGGATAATCTGTAGCACTGGCCTATTAAAAGAGATAGTATGGTTAAGGCCAAGGATATTGCATTGGATCCAGCGTCTAATGCAATGTATGTTCCTAAAAGTGGTATTGGCTTTGAGCCCTATATCTTATTCAGTACAGCGAGCCCCCATCATGGTCATGTACTCAATCAAAGGCAGGGGGTCGCCATGGTGCGGGTTGTTGGGGACTTATGTGTAGTCCTCTAACATGTTAACAGTGACAATGATGTCCCCAGTAGCCAGATGTACCGTTGATTGGTAGTGAAAAATGCATTTTTATCATAACATTTACCATCACATTTTCATATTTATTCATTTAATTCTGCACATTTATTAATATTTTGTAATTTATTGTGTGCAGGCCTCGAAATAATGAAAATAAAGAATTAAAGCCTAAAAAGAGCCCAAAAGCCCACATTCAAAGCCCAAGTGCAAAAGTGCAAATACCAAATGTCAAAAGTGCAAATACACAAGGGCTAAAGTTGCAAATATTAAAGAAGAGGGAAGGATAGACTTCTATTCAACCCTAAACACTTGCAGATGAGGATAAAAGCTAAAGAAGGAGAATTTAAGATCACAAATTCGTGGATAAAAGATTGGGATTTAGGTAACTTGATTCCCAAGTTATATCCAAATCCAAAGATTAAGAGCCAGGATGCAGCTTCCAGAAGGAAACGCCCAGATGGACGGACCAGGAGAGGCCACGCGCCAAAGCGCGTGGCATTTGGCTACAAAAGTGCTGCGTTTCCGCGGCAAATTTCCCGTTTCCGCGGCATTTCTGACGAGTCTGGGGATCAGCTTTCGTGGGAGAGTTGTAACTGGACTCTAACTCCTTCTGCACCTATAAATACCCCCTGCAGTGCAACGTACAGAGCGTCCAGCGCAGTACAGGGCCAAAATTAGGGTTTCTTCTAGGTTTTCTTCTTTGTAATTAGGGTTTTCTTTTTATTTTCAAGAGAGAGAGAGGCTTATGTTGAGCATGACACCGATGTACCTCTGCCATTGTACTGATTAATAAAGTGATTTCTGAAGCACGAGTATAACGAGTCTTAGCGAGAGCCAACGATATTTCATGGAGATGTTCTCCTCCTCAAGGTACGTATCAATTCATACTTGCCAAGGCTTGATGATCTAATGCGAACAGGGGACTGAGATCGATCCTATGGTTTATGCGTTCATGCCTCCAAAGCAAGGTAGAAAGTGTTAAGATTTCATGTTATTCTTCAACCAAGGTTAGTATTTCTTTATTTTCTTTTCTTTTCTTTTCTTTTCTTTTTGTAGATTAAATCACAACTCTTCTCCAAATTCTTTCTTTGCCGACTCATTGTAAAATACCACCTTCTTCTTATCTTAACTTAAAAATAAATAATTTTTAGAGTAAAATTTACAAATGCTTCCATCGCTAGTCCCTCCCTGATCATCACGACCCGCATAGCCTTGCTACAGCGTATTCGAATTGAACACTTGCACACCTTTAATTCTTAATCTAATATTTTATATTTTGTGTGCAGGAAAAAGTTCAATCAACCGTGAATTGGTGGGTGTCAAAATCAATTGTGGCATGGTCAAGATTTGCATAAAATAGCTTAACAAGTTCTGGGCAATAGTAGGTCTCATATTCAAAATTATCATACCCTATGGTATACCAATTCCATTCTCTAATTCTATCCAAAAATACATGGTCATATCCATGAATATCACTAAAGAGCCTAGAGACATCTTTCTCAGCAAATACAGTGGGTGCCATGAATTAAAATTCGAAGGAAAGGAGAGAAAATTGCAAACCTCCCCCAGAATACGTAAGGGGAAACAAAGATCGGATTGCACAAAGCAATCTACTCAGGGATCTACAGAGCGTACTGTAGATCTAAGATCTACAGGTGAAATCGACCACTGGAAAATTAGGCGGCGCGCAAAACTCTTCAAGACAGTCGCAGATCCGCGGCCCTGGCTGAGAAAACACGACAGTAACAGGGAGGTAGAGGCTAGGATTTTTTCTCTGGCGGCGCGCTCTCCTTCTCAGATCTGCTCTCAGGATTTAGGTTAGGAAATGGGAGAAGGGTTGGAGAGTATTTATAGAGACCTGAGAAGGTGGGTTACCTTATTTGCCCCTAGGTAAAAATGTAATTTAATTACCTAGGGTTTATTTCTGATTTTTATTGGTGAAAATAGGTATATATAGGAGAGAAAACCTAGGTGCCATTTAGCACTTAAGTCCTTTATTATTTTTATTTTGTTTTCTTGCTATTTCTTTTTTATTTATTATTTTCTTTATATATAAATATATATTTTCTTTTTATTATTATGATTATTAATGTTTTTGTTTTATTTTATTATTTATAAAAGGTATAAGGTAGGTCCCAAAATGAGTTACAATGAATACGATGGGAAATTAAAAGAAAGGCCTGGTCACATGTAGAATGGGTCGCAAAGACCCAGTTCAAGAATCTCGTGTGACTCTGGCTCCGTGGTATAAAATGGTTTTAGTCTTTGGCCAATGACTTTGAAAATGCTGCCATTCTTGGGATCTAAGATCTCAATAGGACCATAAGGGAAAACGGTGTGTACACGATACAGTCCTGACCACCTGGTCTTCAGTTTACCAGGAAAAAGGTGAATTCTGGAGTTGTACAATAGAACTTTTTATCCGGGGGCAAAATTCTTCCGATTAATGGATCTGTCATGGAAGAGTTTCGTTCTGTGTTTAGAAATCTAAGCATTATCGTATGGTTCATTTCATATCTCTTCCAGCTCAAAAATCTGTAGCTTTCTCAAGTCACTGGCTTTCTTTAGGTCAAAGTTTAACTGTTTAATCGCCCACAATGCACGATGCTTAAGCTCCACGGGAAAATGGCATGGTTTTTCAAATATAAGTCGATATAGAGACATACCGAGGACAGTCTTGTAGGCGGTCCGATAAGCCCATAAAGCATCAACAATTTTGATGGACCAGTCCTTACGATTTTGTCCTACGATTTTCTCCAATATGAGTTTTATTTGTCTATTTATAACTTTCACTTACCTATTTGTCTGAGAGTGGTAAGCCGTGGATAATTTTTGAGAAATGGAGTATTTTCGCATTAGAACTTCAAAAGCCGGTTATAGAAATGACTCCCGTTATCACTGATTATCGCACGGGGGCTCCGAAGCGCGAAATGATGTTTCTCTTAAGAATTTGATGAAAAATTGGTTGTCATTTGTTCTGGTTGGAACAACTTCAGCCCACTTAGAAACATAGTTTACAGCTACCAAAATGAATTGGTTGCCGTAAGACATAGGAAAGTGTCCCGTGAAATAATGCCCCATAAGTCAAAGTTTTCTACTTTCAAGATTTGTGTAAGGGGCATCATATCTTTGTGTATAACTCGACCTATCATCTGACATTTTGCACAGAGTTTGCAAAAAGTATGAGCGTCCTTGAAGAGAGTGGGCCAGTAAAAATGATTCTGAAGGACTTTCTCGGCAGTCTTTCATGAACCAAAGTGTCCACCATAAGCTAACTCGTGACAAAATGTCAAAACGCATTGATGTTCATCCTCAGGAAGACACCTTCTAATGATCTGATCAGGGTAATATTAGAATAGATACGGTTTATTCCAAAGAAAAACCGTATTTGTGTCAAAAGCGGTGCTTGTCCTGATTTGACTAGTTTGAAGGTGTTCGCCCGATTGCAAGGTAGTTTGCAATATCGGCATACCAGGGCTCTTTACACATCATGAAGATGTGTTTGTCAGGAAAATATTCATTTATTGGTATCATCTTCATTGGTGCATTGAGAATCCTTGAAAGGTGATCAGCCACCACATTCTCAATGCCCTTTTTATCCTTTATTTCTAAATCAAATTCTTACAAAGGAGTATCCAATGAATAAGCCTAGCTTTCCTTCTTTTGCATTAAATATCTGAGGATGGAGTGATCGGTGAAAATCGTTGTCCTAGACAATAGTAGGTACTGAAGAAATTTTTCCAACGCAAACACAACTACCAAAAATTTCTTTTCAGTGGTTGTGCAATTGAGTTGGGCCTCGTTGAGCGTCCTGCTAGCATAATAAATCACATATTGCCTGTTATCAATACGCTATCCTAGAACAGCGCCTATGTCATAATCAGAGGCGTCACACATGATTTCGAAGGGTCTAGTCCAATCAAGCGCTGATATTATTGGTGCCGAGACAAGTCTTTATTTTAGCTCCTCTTAAGCTTGTAGACATTCCTTATCAAAATTGAAGGGCACATCTTTTCCTAAAAGATTAGTTAGAGGTCTAGCAATTTTGCTAAACTCTTTAATAAATCTTCTGTAAAAGCCTGCGTGCCCTAGGAACGATCAGATGTCTTTTAGGCTTTTTGGTTCAGGAAGCTTTGCTATCACCTCCACTTTAGATCTATCAACCTCAATCCCTCTACTTGAAATTTTGTGCCCCAGGATAATTCCTTACTTAACCATGAAATGACACTTCTCCCAGTTAAGTGTCAAGTTTTTCTCCATGCATTTTTGTAAAACTAGCTTCAGATGATGCAGGCACTGGTCAAAGAAATCGTCATATATAGAGAAATCATCCATAAAAATTTTCAAAAATTTTTCTATCATGTTTGAAAAGAGACTAAGCATGCAACGTTGGAATATTACAGGAGCGTTGCATAAACCAAAGGGCATTTGTCTGTATACAAAAATTCCAAATGGACAGGTGAAAAAGTTGTCTTTTCTTAATCCTCGGGAGCAATTGGAATTTGATTGTATCCTGAATATCCATCTAGGAAACAATAATACTCGTGTCTAGCCAATCTCTCGAGCATCTAGTCCATGAACGAAAGAGGGAAGCAGTCTTTACATGTGGCAGCGTTCAGTTTTTGATAATCAATACAGACTCGAATCTTCGTTAGAAGACAAGTTTGTACTAATTCCTTCTTATCATTTTCTACCACAGTAAAGCCTACTTTCTTAGGTACTTGGCTATCGGATAGGGGATAAATAATCCCATTATCTAGCAAGTTCACAATTTCAGTACGGATAACCTCTTGCATGATTGGGTTTAGTCGACGTTGTGGATCACATTTTGACTTGGCCTCTTACGTTAGGTAAATCCGATGTTGTACAATGGATGGGCTGATCCCCTTTGTATCAGCCATGGTCCAACCAATGGCCTCTCAGTTTTTCCTCAACACAGCAAGAAGATCCTCTTCTTATTGTTTCGTAAGATGAGACGCTATTATCACGGGGAAAGCTTCCTTTTCACCCAAGTACTGATACTTGAGATGACTAGGAAGAACTTTCAGCTCTGAAGAGGGGGTATGATCTATCGATGGTTGTTCTTCTTGCAAGGGAATGATCGAGGCTGCAGTTGTTGCCCTCTCTACTATGGATTCGATGATCTGATCAAGATTGAAGCCTTCTGACTCCAAATCGAATTCATTGTCAGACTCATATTCCATCTCCTCGTCGTGTTCACTTGTCAATCCTTCAATCAAGTTCACTTCGAATGACTGGTCATCCAATTCTCGAGGCTGTTTTCCCAGGTGAAAAATATTTACCTCTTTCGTCATATCACCGAAAGTAAACGCATAGACCTATTCCTGTAGTTTATGATAGCTTGCAGTGGCTAGGAAGGGGCGTCCTAGAATGACCAGGCTTTGAGCTGTCAGATTTTGCATGAGTTGTGTCTCCAGAACGATGAAATCTATAGGGTAAATGCATTTCCCGACCCGTATAAGGACATCTGTAATCTCCTCGTTGGGAATCTTTACAGATCGGTCAGTCAATTATATAGTAACTCTGGTTGGACGGAGGTCGCCCAGCCCTAGTTGCTGATACACAGAAAAGGGAAGCAAATTGATACTGACTCCTAGATCAAGTAGTGCCCAGTTTATTGTAGTCTGTCCTATGATATATGAAATGGTTGGACTCCCAAGGTCTTTGTATTTCACAGGAATGGGACCGTTAACAACTCACTTATGTTAGATGTAAGGAAGACCTTCTTTGGGACATTTATTTTTCTTTTCTTGGTGCACATATCTTTTAAAAATTTTGCATATGGAGGGATTTGTTGTATGGCATCAAGAAGGGGCACATTGATCTGAACTTGATTGAATATTTTCCTAATCTTCTCTATTTGAGCATTAGTCTTGTTGTTTGCTAGACTATTAGGAAATGGTACAATAGGCTTGTAAGTTTGCTCATCTATTTTATTTTTATCATTGGACTTGGAGGTTGATGGTTGTGAACTTGAAGATGAGGATGGATCATTTGGAGATTGTGGTACAGTCACAGGAGAATTTGACGCTGAACTGTTGGAAACGGGGTGATTAGAAACCTGATTGTCAACTTATTTTCCGGATCTCAAGATATGAACAGTGTTGCATTATTTCAGAATTATGTCTCAGCTTCATTAGTAGGAAAGCGATTTTTGGGATTAGGCAATGGCTGACTAGACAGTGTTCTCTTTTGTCTTTAATTTAGTAAGTTAGCCAATTGACCTATTTGAACCTCTAACCTATTAATAGCTTGGTTATGGTTGTTCATCATTGAGGCCTGAGTTTTGGACAAGGTTTCAATCATTCTTTCCAAATCTGAAATGTTCTTATCCGGATGATTCTATTGCTGTTGTTGGTACGTGGGTTGGAAGTTATGTTAGTAATTTGATGGAAAATTTGGTTGACTCTGATGGAAATTGGGTTGATAAGACTGAACAGTGTATTGGTGTGAAAGTTGTTGCCATGGTTTCTAAGGACCAGACTAACTCCATGAAAAATTTGGATGGTTCCTCCATCCTGGGTTGTATGTCTTGAAGTAAGGGTTGTAATTGGGTCTGGCATAGGCTGCATTCATGTTTTCAGGAAACATCTGTTGAGCTTGATAAACAGGACACTCCTCAAATAAATTAGTTAGGGCATGACAATAGGTGCAACCCAGATTGATCACTTGTGTTGGGCTGACCTGGTTCACAGAGTTGGGCTCCCTAGCTCAAGTAGTTCTAGTCTCCTCATCAGTTGTGCGATTTTTGCCTCAGAAGCTATGGAGGACTCAATTGAATGCATACCAGTTCTGAAAGTTGTAGGGGTAGTCTTTTCAGAACAATACTCTCACTGAATGGTTTTTCTGCTAAAGCTTCATATAGGTCCAAACCTGGTCCTCATCTTTCTTCAAAAATTCTCCTTGACACATAGTCCCAAGAAGCGTCTTAGTTTGGTAATCTAATCTGTCATAGAGAATTTGGCACTGCCGCCACTTCTCTATTCTGTGGTGAGGACATTGGGCTAACAAATCCTTAAACCGTTCAAAATACTTTCAGAATGGTTCATTTGTTTCCTGCCTATACTGCATTATGTTTTTCCTGATGAGGGCAGTTTTATGGATGGGATAGAACTTCTTAGGAAAGACCTTTACAAAATCATCCTATGACAAAATAGAACTAACATGCAGATTATATAGCGATTTCTTGGCTATGTCCTTAAGCATAAAGGAAATGAACCTCAATTTAACAGCGTCTTTTTCCAGTTGGGGAATTCTCATCATTAAACATACTTTTTCAAACTCTCAAATGAAAAAATACTCGTCCTCAGACTCTAAGCCATGAAACCTCGGGAGTGTGTTTATAAATTGGGACTTCAGCTCAAAGTTGTTTCCATTAGTCTCAGGTAGTAGAATTCCAGAGGGAAGTGAAGTGTGAAATGGGTAGAACTTGTCTTGGAGTGAAACGTGATTTGCCATGATTGGATTTGTAGTAAAAAGTGGTGTGTGCAAGTGTAGTATTCCTAACAAGTCTTGATGAAATAGGATCCCGGTACCACTCTTGCATGCACAACACAAACAACGTTCACCCAACAAACAATCGAAAAAGGAAAATAACAAACAAAAATAAAGAAAAACAATCACCAAGCTATCTAGGATCCCTGGACCTAGACGACTCCTAATTGGGCAATTCTCTGAGGAAGGTTGTTGTTTGAATCAGACCACAGCTAATTAGCCAGGTAGGGGCAAAATACGGTAGAAGGTATCCGTGCGAAAGCAACGGGCCTTAATTACGTTAAACTACGGTATCTTCGAGTCTTAATCTCTTAATCCGCCTTAGACACTGATTTGACTGGAGTATGAATCAAAACAAGTTCCAATCACAGCAAATCTCTTATCGAGTCTAGATGTCCCTAGGGGCCAACGTCTATCACCTTTTATTTTAAGCTTAGGATTGTGAGTGCTTGGAATGTTGTTTTTGGGCTAAAGAAGGGTGATGAAATTCTTACCTTATCTTGTTATTGGGGTGGTGCCCTTAAAATTAATTTGTGCAAGTGTACATAATATGCAAACAAGATTCACTCAAAGTAATTAAATCAACCAAGAGATGAGTCCTATACTATATGCTATGCAAACTCTTCAACTGTAAAGTAAATGAATTGAAAAGACACATGCCTAGAATGCAAATGTCTAATCCATTTTTGAATTCTCAACCAACTTTTTACTATTAGTATTAGCAGGATCCTGGTGATGACATACAAGAAATAGATATTGCAGTAATTAGATTTTATAAAGCAAGCAACCCTGCAACAAAAACTAGCAGTAGTCAACTCTTTCTTGCCACGGATCCGCAGCCAGAGCCGAGAAAACGCGGCAATTCAGAGGGTACTTGGTCTCTGCTTTCTAGAGCAGAGGCTCAAGACCACTTATATGTTACTGCAATGCATGTTTTCTTGTTTCCACAACCTGTAACCTGTAACAAAGAAGAAAATTTCGTTTAGTTCTAAAAACTTAACAAAAAATCGTCATTCTTCCCGGCAACAACACTAAATATTTGTTCGAAAGGCGAAAATAGATTCAGCAAGAGTTCAGAGTAAACTGTTTAAGTGCTTGTGCTGATATTCAAACTCTGAATGTGTGTAGAATTACTTTGCTCCTTCAAATTACTGTTTGTAGCAAAAGCTATAACGGGTCGTACCCACAGGGAGGGCTTGCGATGGAAGCTTTCACAGTTCTTTATGTTTTAGTTTTTGGGAAGAAAGCGAAGGTTCTTCTTTGTTCAAGAATTGGAAAACAAAACAAAGTGAAAAAAATAATGAATCTTTGTAATGTTTAAGAAAAGAAAAATGGAAGCGAGGAAAATGGAATGAAAACGGCGAAGTTGGAAAAAGAGAATGATGGATCTTGTAAGAAAAAGAGAGTTTTAGAAAAGAGTTTTAATTCGATGGAAAGAAAACCATGACTAACTAACACCCTATACTACTAACTTATTAATCTCGTTGGATGACTTGTGCCTCATGTAGATTCATTTGCAATTGTCTGTCTTGCTTTGTCATGTCAATAAGTTGTCCCAAATTGTGGAGATGTTCTCATTTACCTTGGTTAGGTGGCCTCCTTGGATCATCAGCTCCCAATAGGTTCACAAGAATGGAACTTTAGGTAATCACAATTTAGTTATGCTTAACAAGAATATAAGATTCATTAAATTATCAAAGTCATAGTTAGCTAGCATGAAATAAGAAGCTAGTACAATAAGTGTTAGCATACTAAAGTGATCCTATCTTCATGTTTCATCAAGGCTTTTATTAAAGAAACAAGGCTCTAAATGAGGCACACATGAATCATATGGAGGTGATATCAAAACTTTCACTAAGATTAGAAACAACCCTCATCTTCATTGAGAATTAAGAGACTTGTTAAATATAAGACTAGAAATATAAAAATCCAATGAGTTATATGAGTTGCATCACCCAAGAGTTAGTAGTTAATAGTGTTAGAAATTAGTTAGTCATGTTAGGAGATTAGTTATCCATGGAAAAGAAAAGCAAGGAAGAAGACATAGTAAAATAAGTGCAAGGAAAATAAAGAGCTTGAAAGTAAATGGCAATAGAGTAAGAAAATTAGAGAAAGGAGAACTTGAGCCTTGTATTTGAATGTCACTTTTCAATTACAGAACCCACTCTCTCTCTCTCTCTCTCTCTCTCTCTCTCTCTCTCTTCTGGAACTAAAGAGAGAAATGAAAAATACAAGAGACAACTAAAGAGAAACCTAAAGAAATTCTAAACTCTCTTTTAAAATAATAGCTATCCTCTCCTCCTTTTTTGCAGAGGCCCTGGGGTCTTTATATAGGCCTCAGGAGCTAATCGCTATCAATCGTAACCGTAAGATCAATCGCCCCATCAACGGCCATAGATTTGCCGCGAAAACGCGGTCAAAGCCGCGTTTCCGTGGTAGAATTTAGGCCGTTGCGTCAGCGATCACTGTGACATTCTGTTACTGTGCAGGTGCCTAACTGGAGTTTCTAGAACCATAGGAATATCCCCTGGTTCATTACAGAATTGGGCTTCCTTAATTTGGGCTCTTAAAATCTCTTTTAAATCCTTGAAAAATCAAGATTTGGGCCTTCTTCTCCATTAAAGAATGGAGCTGAAAAATAAGAGAGGTAACCATTAAAAAGCCTATTTTTATTAATAAAATGCATGGTAATGTGATATAAAATGATACAAAATGAAACTCCAATCAAGAGGCATATCATGTTTCCCCTTGACCTGCATGTCGTCTGGAGTGATGGCTATGCAGGGATATATTGAGAGGCATGGAAGCAATTTTCTTCATCTTTATCCTCTGGTTTGCTGAAATCCAGGCCATGAAGGCCTCAGCATCGGCTAAATCTTCTCTAAGAGCTTCCCTTGTTTACTTGGACAGTCTCAGGAGCTCATCGAGAGTGATCCTAGCCGGAATGTTGGCCAGCTGAGCCAAGATATCAAAGCGATAAGGTGCTAAGAATCCCTCCGTTTTGTCTTTTGTGAGAGTTTTGGCATACCGAAACTCCTTTTGCTTCTCTATGGGTTGCTTTATGGATTGCTTGGTTGGCTCTTGGGTCAGTTTGGACGGGCTTGCCACCACTTCATCATACTTCTTCAAGTACGACTGAACCGAACGAGTCCTAGCTATGAGCGGTGCATTCGGCTCTGCAAGAAGGATGATTATTTCCTCCTCAGAATCAGTTAGCGAGGGGACATTGGTTTTTACTTTCGTGGAGAAAGCACACATCACATTGCAAGGAGAGGCTTTTGCTTTGCCTCTGGACTTTCTGCTGGTAACAATAGTCTACTGCTGGCCTTCCATGAGGTCCGGATAAACCCACATGGCCTCTCCTTGAGAAGTAAGAATAGGCACGAGACCTTTCTCCCACTGGTGGTGTGAATCTACATTGATCACCCTTAATTCCACTTTCAGGATGGAAACCACTCCGGCTGGCATTGGAGGTTGTACCTCGAACTGAAGAAATGACGTCATGTTAGCTGTTACCTTCTTCTGCTCTAGACGAAGCTTGATCATCTCTGCATCAATCAAAGCTTGGAGGATATCTTTGAAGATGTAGCAACTCTTGATAGGGTGCCCCAGCATCCTATGGTACAAGCAGTAATTGAGATTTTCAGTCTTGCCCACCTCTTTAGGACGTCTAGCTTCAAGAAGTTTTAGTCTGTTGATCTTGTTGAGTAACTTAAATAACGAATTAACATGCTCGTCCTTGAAGGAGTACTGCTTGTTGGCGCATGGCTGGCTTGAAGAGCTACCACTTTTAGTTGGTTGAAGCTTAGAGGGAGCTTCATCTTTGTCGCTAGTGTGTCCTTTTTAGCTTGAAAAGACGCTTCCGGCGCGCGCCTCGTCGACTTCTCGGGTCTGGGCTTGCTTTCTTCTGCCTTTACCCTGGCGATGATCTCCTCTGCTTGCTTGCCTTACTGTACCAACTGCTTGCAGGTATGACTCTCAGCCACTCCTATCTGAGCTAGGAGTGAGCTTTGCAAATTGTGGCGGCATGTTTCTACCAACATGGTCGGGGTCATACTGCTGGAACATCAGAGTACCATGTTCCAAAATCTCTCCACAAATGCTTTAATCAGCTCTCCTTTCTGCTACCTTATTATTAGAAGAGTTAGCATGGTAATCTCTGAATCATCTTCAAGAAACGGGCAAGGAAAAGCTTCTCCAGATTACCCCAGTTCTTGATAGAACCTTCTGGGAGCTTCATGAACCACTTAAAAGCAATCCATTTCAGGATGCTGATGAACAAACGTGTCAAGATGGCATCATTTGATAGTATATTCTCGGTTTGAGACTTGAAGTAGTATATGTATTGGTTCTGTGACCCCTTATCATCGAAGGCCTATAGAGTCAGAGCTTTGAACTTAGAAGAGTACGGGACAAGATTCCACTCTGTCGGGTATGGCCGGATGACTCCTGCTTCTTGGAGGCCCTTCTAGTTGGCGAGGGCCTCAAGACGTTGCTCCAGTTTGCTCATCCTTTTGGAATGAGTGCTCTCGTTCTCTGAGTTACCCTCCTCTTCAGGTGGAGACTTGGGTGGCTCAGAGTCAAAATGCTTTTCATTCTTAGTATTTGCAGAAGATGAGCTCTCTTTTGCCTTCCGTTTTGCCCTTGGACTTTTTTAGAAGAAGTCTTGGTCCTCGGCTTCTTATTTTTATCCTCAAGCAATTGCGAAATTATCTGCTTAAGAGTGTTGATAGATTCTTATTGAGTATGAATCATATCGAGTTGCTCCCTCTGAACCTAGGCTTGCTGTTCAAAGTGCCTTGTCATTTCTTCAGTAGTCCCCGCCATATAGACGAAGGCTTCTTTCTTTACGGAAGAGTTTCAGGCTTGTGATTCCAGATGACAAAGTGTGCCTCGCTTATTTCAATGGCCCGGGTTAGGGCATTATAGTCCACTAGGGCTATTGTACTCGTCCGAGTACGGTATACTGGTACACTCCTTCCGGCTCAGTATCAGACTCATCGGAGCTGACTATCAGCTGCTTCTCTTTAGTCCTGTTTGGCATAGTGCTTGGACCCAGCATGTTTGCAGTGACTTTAGGGTATTCCATGTTAGAAAAGGTTCTCTTCTTGTGAGAGCGATGCCTCTTGGCCGAGCAGAAAACTGACGTTGCTGATAATCGGTTGAATACCGACTGTTTGCTTGCTTCTGAGCTGCAGTGGCATTCAGATAGTACTGTTGTGATGAGCCGTTTACAGCAGTATTGTGGAGTGATTTGATGAACACTCCTCTTCTTTGTCAAATAGTCTCTAAGATCCATTGTAGGGGGATCGAAGACACCAGCCTCGAGTCTCTAAAGATGAGGACTTCTAGGCTCAGTTCTGACCTTAATCGTCGGAGAGTGAACGTGCGTCTTGTGCCGTAACTCTGAAACATAGGTCACAGAGATGCGGGGCTCACGTTTTGAGTTGAGACGCGAAGCTCGTTCTCTGCAGAGGAGACGCGAGTCTCGCATTTTGGTACAAAGACGCGTGTCTCGCGTCTTTGAGAAGAGACACAGACCTCGCATTGATGAACGTTGCGCCTGTGAGGTAAAACGCGAGCCTCTCTGGGCTTCGCTTTTAGTAACAGAAATGCAGGCCTCATGAGCTTCACGTTTTTATATAGAGACGCGGGCTTCACGTTTTTGTTGGGAAACACGTGCCTTACACTTTGGCTGGGAAATGCGGGCATCATGCTCTGATGCAGAGACGCGGGCCTCGCGTTGAGGATCTGAGATGCGAGTCTCGCATTACTCAGAAGTAACGCGGGCCTGAGCCCCGCGTTTTGTATCTGCTGGACAAATAATTTTTTCAGTTTCTTCCATCTGTTGTCGACGTGCGCAACGCCTTTGTCGACATTTAGCATTCCGATTACACTTTACGAGTTGTTGGGAACCCCCGGTAACCTAAAGTTTAGGGATCTGGAGAGGAGAGGTACGGTGAGATTGAACTTCATCATTGTTGGCCTCGCGTTTCTCGTGGGAGATGTTGGTGCGGGCCACATGGACGATGCGGCCAGAAATAGTACTGTTTGTGCAAACCATTCTTTGAGAAGTCTCCAAAGAGACTTGAAAGCGAATCTCCGAGTAGACTCTGCGGTATTACCGCGTCGCTTTTGGTGCCCTTGGAGCCAGAAGAGAGAAACTCCTCGTACTTCGCCTGGTCAGAGTCAACAATAAGTGATTCGACCATCTTTCCCCTGAAGTTGACGTCACCTTGCGTCACAACTTGCTCGTTAGTTGAAAGTAGTCCCCAGCAGAGTCGACATCCCTTGTATGTGTTGGAAAATTAAAATATGTATTGCAAAATTTTCTTGAATCAATAAAAGATTACAATAATTCTAAAATTTTTAATTACAAGAGAGAGGAGATATTCAAGCTCAAATCTCCTCTTTATTATATGTTGGGTTCTTTCCATAGCGGTCAAAAGTGAATCTTATCTTTCGTTGACTGGGTGAACATCAACCTTCTTTGGAACTTTTCTCCTTGGATCACTGATAGAGTAGCACAGCTCCTATCAAGTAAAATCTCAAAGAGATTTGGGTAGAACTTGAACACAGCAAGTTTGTGTAGAAGAGTTGAACTTTTTGTAATCTTCTCCTTGGATTCTGTTTGATCAGAATATACCAATGCCAATAAGCTAAAATCTCCCCCTTTCAATAGCAGCTTTAGCTATTTATAGGGGGTTCTAGGGGTAAAACTGTCCCTAAAAAATCCTCCATAATGGGGTTAACTCCCCTCATTACGTGGACAGTAGTTGACCCAGTAATGAGGGTAGTCACAACTGAGACGCAGGGCTCACTTGCAGTTGAAACGCGGGTTTGAGCTCTGTGTTTAGCCATTGAGATGATTGATTGTACACATTTATTGCATTATTCTTTATTATATATCCACATTTATCATGTAATAAATATGCTAAATTCCTTATCTTAAATGTCTATTTTGCAGAAGATAATCATAGGGAGAAAGAGAATAAAATCAAATAAATATCAGTTTAATTCAGATTTAACTAGATCTATTTGGTTAGAGGAGGATGATCCCAAATTCAGTTGGTTAAATTCAATTTTTAGTGAATCAAGCGATTAAATCTAAAGATCAACTGAGGATAACATCAAATACAGAGTCCAAATCCAAAAGGAGGATAGAGAGAAGATCAATGGATGGGATGAAGCAATTTTGATTCAAATTCTGGCTGGATATATTTTAGTATTTGAATCATAACTTTCGCTACCAAAACTCAAATCTGATGATTCAAGATGATCCAGAGAGAGGACTTAAAGGGTTACAACTCTTAAGTTGATCACTATTTCTAATTTTGTCATTTGATAAGTTATATTTAATAATCAATACGCCATTAAGCTGCAGATCAGAACTGAATATCTACATCAAATCAAGTTTGGAGATAAGGGGAGGATTCAAATTTAAAATAGCCAGCTTTTCTTATCTTCATACTCCTCTACCCTCTACATTTCTCCTATAAATACTTACAATCTTAAAGGCAAAAAGGGACGACCAAACAGAGAGTAGAATTTAGGCTAATTTGTAGTTGTAACTTAGGTTTTTTTTATTTCTTTCAGGTAATTTTTATTTTCTTTATATAACTGAAAGGAGAGGATACTTTTATGGAGGAATGAGAGCAAGCTTGTACTGAAGGTGACACCAATATAAGTAATCTTTTCTTCCATTATTATTTGAATCGAATCGAAGTTTCTTTTTCTTCTTTACTCTTGTTTTCGTTTACTTCCCTCTTCTGTATCTGTGGATCCAAATGAAACCGATAGCCTCAAAGTTGCCTTGCCCTTGAAAGTGCCGTTGATGGCTTATGGTGATGGATATCCATTTCTATGATAGTGTAGTTGCCCTTCAATTTATAGTGTAATACGGGAATGGCTAAGATCTTATTTGTCATACTTCGCTCGCCTTCAAATAAAGGTACATCGTCGATACGAGTAAAAGGTAAGCAGGCGCCGAAGAGGTAAGTAACTTTTTTAGGTTTTAGTTTTCTTTCTTTTATTTTTAGTGTAAATTACTAATACTACAATCTTCCAAATTTCTTTCACTCTTTTTTAACTTCTTTGTACATATCGACTTCCATTTTCTCCACCTTCTCTATCTACCACTTTCTTCCTAACTTAACTTTAACTCTTTTTTATTTTCTTTTAAAGAACTAAAAGAATAACTTTAACCATTCTTTGTAACTTAAAGACTACTTGCTAAAAAACTTCTATCGCTAGTCCCTCCTTATAGATCACGACCTGCATAGCCACTTACTATTGCGGTAGAATTGAGTACTTAAACATACTATTCTTAAGTTCTGAAATTCTATATTCATGTGTGCAGGTTATAACTCAATCAAATTTGGGCACCGTTGCTGGGAGGGACGGTAAGTAATTCTCTTTTTAGTTTACATTTTTTTGGTTAACTTTCTTCTTTATTCTTAGTGTACAGATTTAACAACAAGGAATTTTTACTGCAGTGGACATATAAGTGGCCCTGAACTCTGCTAAAAAAAGCAGAGCACAGAAGCCCTCAGATTTGCTACATTCCTGTGGCAATCTGAGTGAACTACTAACCTGTATTTTCTGTAGGTTGGCTGAATTGCATAGTTTAATATCTGTAGCATTTATTTTCTTGTTTGACTAACTGTATATACATTTCTAACACAACAGTAAAAAGTTGATTGTAAATGCTAAAAATGATTTCAACTTTACATTTAAGCACGTGTTTATTTTATTACATTTTCTATTTACTGTTGAAGAGTACTGGAGCCATGGTATGTGTGCATAGCATTTAGTATAAGGTTCATTCTTGTATGAAATATTGCTTGAGTGTTACTTTTTTCTATATACTTGTACATTGCCCTGAATTGATTTAATTGCTTGTCCTTTAAACAAGATAAGGTGCGGAGGTCATTACCCTCCCTTAGCCTACAAACAATCTCCTCACTCACTAACCCAAGTCTAACTAAAACTGAGTAAACGTTGGCCCTAGAGACATCTCGGACTCAAATAGGACACTGACCTAAGGGGGAAGTTGATTTGAATCTGACTCTTGCCAAATCAGAGACTAAGGTTAGGGATTGAGGGGCAAAACCCCGAAGGCTGGTGGTTTGGCTTAATTAGGCCCGTCGCTTCTGCGCGAATACCTTCTACCAATCTTGCCCCTACCTGGTCGATTATCTTATGGTCAGATTCAACAATATACCCCCGTGGACAGTCTAATCAGTTAGGAGTCATCTAGGTCTAAGGTTTACCCTAACTTAGGAGAGATTTTTTCTCTTTTTTATTTGTTTGCTTATTTGTTTGTTTCTCTTTATTTGTGTTTGACACTTCTTGTGTGATATGGCTTATAACAACAATTTTTTTCAATTTTAATGGTAATCTATATTACACCCCGACCTCTTTTTCAAATATTACCAACCTGGCATATCATAACTATAACCAACCTAGTGTGTTGGATTAGTCTTATCTGAATCAATATAACCCATGCCCCCAATCTTATGTCCATAATTTCTAAAATAATTTTAACTCTTCACAGAGTCAATGGGATTCACCTCTCCCGAGTCCAATTTTCAACCAACCTGTCCTCCTTTTTTACCTTATCCACAATATTTTCAAGATTCATACTCAGTTCCACGAGTTCAAAATAGAAAATCATCAACCTTGGAAATGAGTATGCGTGAGTCCAAACAACAATCACAAAATCTGATAGACTCACAGTTTCATCACAAGGTCTAAACAAAACTTCATCTTTTCAAGTCCACTCGCAACAAAATGATGAACCAATCGACTATGAAAAGATGCTTGAAGTCATGACTCAGGCTCAAATCGCTCGTAATCATGACATAGATCTAATGGTCCAAACTCTCTATTCTCACCATTTGATCATTTCTGATGTCACTAACCATTCTGTTAGAGCCAAAGAATCATGTTGTTTTGGAAAACAAGATTCCATTTCAGCACACCCATTTAAACTTACCCGAACTCTAAATTTTGAAAATGACATTGACAGTTTGAAAAGTTATCCCTTTCCTGAAATTGAACTTGAGAATGATTATGATCCTGAACCTCAACTTGGTGATTCAATTCTACTTCCTGATTTAATAATAACTCCGGTGTCTTCACCTGATGTCAATCATTTTCCTGAGTCAATATTGGATCCTGTGCCAATTCATTATGAAATTGAATCTCTAATCTTTTATGATCATCATATTGAACTTGACCAATTTCATACTTTTAAAAGTCTTATTTACAAATTGACAAGTTCTCATTTTTATGAAATTGAACTCAATGAGAAATGTGACCTAGATTCTCAAATTTGTGATCCAGTTTAAATACTTAAATCAATATTGGCTCCTATTTTGTCCAACTTGAGTAATATTTTAGAGTCAGTTTTGATTCCCACACCTGTCATTCCTAAACTTGAATCACCAATATTAAGTCACATTCCATTGTGGGGAATGAATGTGGACTTGAGTTTAAACTTCTTGATTTGGACCACTTCCTGAACCAATCTCGACTCCTGAACCTGTACTTGACTTAAGTCACTTTCCTGAGTCGGTATTAGTTTCCATACTTCCTAAGTCCAAGTCAATCATTCCATCTTTTCACACTCCATTTTGGGATAAGGGTGTTGATAAAATTGGCTCCGAAATTAATTATGAAATTTAGAAATTAGATGGGGTAAACTTTTTAATAAAAATCATTCATGTTACATCATTTTAGTGGGTTATATTAGAGAGTTTCTGGTGGATTCCTCCGAACTCCACGCAAATTCGATTTGGCCGCATTTCGTGGACCAATCAGACCACCACCGGAACCACCACCTTAAGGTAATATTTTCCTTCCCTTTCTTTTTTTTCATGCATCTATGCATTAATTCA
>JAVJIF010022644.1:0-54078 GCA_038442645.1 Agave tequilana
CGATGGAAGAAAGGAGGAGGTACATCAGTGTCACTCTCAACATAAGCCTCTCTCTCTTACTTACATGAATCTCAGTCTAAACTATACTTACAAAGAAATAAAAATTACATGAAAAGAAAACAAAACCTACACTACAAAGAATGAAAAATTGGACTAACTCCTATCTCTGCATGGTCGTCCCCATTTACAGTGAAATACCTGCCTTTTATAGGCAAAAACCCAGAGGGGAGAGGCGTGAGAAGATAGGGGGAGCAAACGCTCCTCCTAACTCCCTAACAAGCCGCAGAAACGCGGCTTTGGCCGCGTTTTCGCGGCCAGGGTGTGGCCACCTGGCCACACCCTGTTGGTGGAATTCCCCGGCTTCGCGATTGATGTTTATCTTCAGCTGGATTTGCAATTTAAGTCCGGAATTTTGACGAAATGGCCTTTGTTTTTTGCTTCAACCGCTTGATTTGGGATGATTCATTTCAACCGGTTTTCAACCTCTCTGATTTGCTAAGATTTGCCCTGATTCACTAATTTTGAATTTATTCTGATTTAATTCAGAATTTGATGGGCTTTTGGCTCATTTTTCTTCACTCTCCTTTAGGAATGGGCCTACAAATAAATTAAACAATAATTAGGAACAAGCAGAGTTTATTTAATAATAAGTATGAGAATATGATAATAAATGTGCAATCTTAGCGACCAATCATGTACCGAAAGGCAAAGACCCCGATTACTATCACAAGACCCGAAGGGGACTCTGTTATGCATCTACGGCAGGCTCGTCAGACCCTGAATCTGAAAAGAGGTTGATCATCACAGTTTGATCCTACACATATTTTGCATTCTTTTCATTACACTTCAATATTTATCGTGTAATAAATCTGCTAATTTTCTTATCTTAAATGTCTATTTTACAGAAGATAATCATGAAGAGAAAGAGGACTAAATCAAATAAATACCAGTTAAAATCAGATTTAACTGGATCTATTTGTTAGCTGAGGATGATTCCAGATCTAGTTAGTTAAAAAATCAGATTTTGGTGAATCAATTTGATTAATTTAAAGATCTATAAGGATATCACTACATCTAGAACAAATCAAGGATTGGGATAAATGTCCAGCTGAATATCAGAGCAAATCAGAAGATAACACCAAATAAAAACTAGTAAAATTCAGATTTTTATAGATCCATTTTGGTTAGCTAAAGATCAACGAGGATAACGTCAAACAGAGTCTAAATTCAAAATCCAAGGGATAAATGGATAGAGAGAAGATCAACGGATGAGATGAAACAATTTTGACTCGAATTCTAATTGGATATATTTTAGTATTTGAATCATAACTTTTACTACCGAAACTCAGATCTGATGATTTAAGATGATCCAGAAAGAATACTTAAAGGGCTACAACTCTTAAGTTGATCACTATTTCTAATTCTGTCATTTAATAAGTTATATTTAGCAATCAACATGCCAACATGCTGCAGATCATAAATGAATATTCACATCAAATCAAGTTTGGAGATAAGAGGAGAATTCAAATTCAGAAATAGCCAGCTCTCCCTATCTTTTAACTCATTTCCTTATCCATTTCTATGCTATAAAAACTCCACACATCAGAGGCAGAGGGAGGATGAAGCAGAGATAGATTCTTAGGCCAGTTTTTCATTCTTTTTAGTTTAGGTTTTTATTTTTATTTTATGTAATTTTTATTTCTTTCTAGGCGTAGGTCAGACTAAGATTCATGTAAGTAAGAGAGAGATTTATGTTGAGAGTGACACCGATAAACCTCCACCTTTCTTCCATCGATTCTGAAAGCAATAAAAAGGTAACTTTTTTATGTTCTTCTTTATTTTCATTTTCTTCTTCTTCTTTCTAGTCTTCCTCTTTTGGTTTGATGATAGTCAAAGTGAGTCAAGTAAGTATTTCTTTTAGGTTTTCTATCTTTTCTTTTAAACTTTAGTTTAGATCACCTCCATCACCAAATCTCTACTATTTTCACTTTCTTTGTACAAAATTACTATCTACTTCTATCTACCACTTTCACAATTTAACATAACTTATTTTCTTTTTCTTTTCAAGAACTAAAAGAAGAACTTTAACCAATTTTTGTAACTTAAAAGAGAACTTGCAAAAAGCTTCCATCGCTAGTCCCTCCTTGAGGATCATGACTTGCATAGCCACTAGCTATTGCGGTAGCATTGAGTACCTTGCACTTCTATTTTATATTTCTGAAATTCTGTATTTTTGTGTACTGGTTTTGATTGAGTTGGAACCTGTACACAAAAATATAGAATTTCAGAAATATACAATAGAAGTACAAGGTACTCAATGCTACCGCAATAGTAAGTGGCTATGCAGGTCGTGATCCTCAAGGAGGGACTAGCAATGGAAGCTTTTTGCAAGTTCGCTTTTAAGTTACAAAAGTTGGTTAAAGTTCTTCTTTTAGTTCTTGAAAAGAAAAGAAAATAAGTTATGTTAAATTGTGAAAGTGGTAAATAGAAGGAGATGGTGATTTTGTACAAAGAAAGTGAAAAATAGTAGAGATTTGGTGATAGAGATGATCTAAACTAAAGATTAAAAGAAAAGAAAGAAAACTAAATCTAAAAGAAATACTTAACTTTTTCTGTTGATGATTTACTTGGAATCCTTGCATGTTTACATTGATTTGGAGGTGATCAGCGCATAACTTATAAGATTAACTCAGTCCCAATTCACATTATATCATCAAGGCTTCTTCGAGCAAGTATGAAATGATACGAACATAGGGAAGAATCCATCGTCATGAGCTATCAATGACACTCGCTAAGGCAAGGCAATACCGATGCTATTTGACTCATTTAGACTATCATCAAAACCGAAAGAGGCAGAGTAGAAAAAGAAGAAGAAAACGAAAATAAAGAAGAACATAAAAAGTTACCTTTTATTGCTTACAGAAACGATGGAAGAAAGGAGGAGGTTACATCGATGTCACTCTCAACATAAATCTCTCTCTCTCTTACTTACATGAATCTTAGTCTGACCTATGCCTACAAATAATAAAAATTACATAAAATGAAAATAAAAACTACATTAAAAAGAATGAAAAACTGGCCTAAGAATCTAGCTTTGCTTCATCCTCCCTCTGCCTCTGATGTGTGGAGTTTATATAGCATAGAAATGGATAAGGAAATGAGTTAAAAGATAGGGAAAGCTGGCTATTTTTTAATTTGAATCCTCTCCTTATCTCCAAACTTGATTTGATGTGGATATTCAATTCTGATCTGTAGCTTGTTGGGTGCTGATTGCTGAATGAAACTTATCAAATGACAGAATTAGAAATAGTGATCAACTTAAAGGTTGTATCCTTCTTTCTAGATCATCTTGAATCATCAGATTTGAGTTTCGGTAGTGAAAGTTAAGATTCAAATACTAAAATGTATCCAGTCAGAATTCGAGTCAAAATTACTTCATCTCAGCGTTGATCTTCTCTCATCCATTTATCCCTTTGGATTTTGAATTTGGACTCTGTATTTGACGTTATCCTCGGTTGATTTTTAGCTAACCAAAATGGATTTATAGAAATCCGAATTTTATCAATTTTTATTTGGTGTTATCTTTCTGATTTGCTCTGATCTTCAGCTGAACATTTGCCTCAATCCTTGATTTGTTCTGGATGTAGTGATATCCTTATAGATCTTTAAATTAATCAAATTGATTCACCAAATCTGATTTTTAACTAACTAGATCTGGGATCATCCTTAACTAACCAAATAGATCCAGTTAAATCTGATTTTAACTGGTACTTATTTGGTTTAATCCTCTTTCTCTTCATGATTATCTTCTGCAAAATAGACATTTATGACAAGAAAATTAGCAGATTTATTACACAATAAATATAGAAGCATAATGAAAAGAATACAAATATGTGTACGATCACACCCCCACACCTATCTTTTGCTCATCCTCGAGCAAAATAACAAAACTAAATCAAAGATTATTAAACCACATTCACGGGTTACGCGATTGCATTAAGCATGTACGACAAGCCGTTAAACCTCTAGTGGAACATATTGACATCCCCGAGCTACAAACGCAAATCAATGAGGAGGAGAAATCTAGTGGAGGAGAATCCGAACAACGTTGCTTTATGGTTCAAGGGAATGACTCCCTTAAGGTAAACTCAGAAACTCAACTAGATGATAGTGCTAGTTCTTCAGGTGATGATTATGTTGATCCTGATGCATTAAATGAAGAACTATCAATTGTTTGTGAAAAATTGTTAGAAAATATAAACTTTTGAAAAAGAAAAGTTTTATACTAAATGAAGAAAATAAAAATTTGTCTTCTAAACTTGATGTTGTTTTGTAAGAGAAGGTTGAGATTTCAAATGAACGTGACTCATTGAAATCCCAACTTGAACTTGCTCTAAATAAAAATAAGATTTTGAAAAATAAAAATGATTGTGACATTGTTTTGAAGAAAAATGAGATTCTATCTTCAAAACTTGATTTTGTATTAAAAGAAAATGAATCTTTAAAAAATAAAATTATTTCTATTTCAAAGGAATTGGATTTGGTTTTCAAGAAAAATATTTCTTTGAAAAATGACTTAGATTCTCATGTTTACCATGCTAGTAGAAATTCACCATCTAGTGTTACCATAGCATGCTCCACCTCTTCTTCTATTATTGCAAATGATATAAATGTTTTAAAGAAGGGTGTTGATTGTTTGGGCTTCACTTTGAGCCAATGTGCCATGACCACACACGTTTGGAATCCATGTTTCGCAAGAAATAAGTTCTATGCATGCACACAAACCACGGCATACACATGCTTCCCACGTTCACACTCATAACACTATGTATGCTCATGTGTACACTTGTACACATTGTGGACGTAAGGGCCACCTTGCAAAATTTTACTTTGATAGAATTCATAATTCGAATTTTACAAATAAATTTGTTTGGGTTAGGAAAGGTGCTAACCCCTATGGACCCAAAGAATATGGGTACCAAAAGTCACTCTAATTTATTTGATGTAGGTGTGGGCTCTCACATGACGTGAGAGTTATTGGTGCCTTGAGGTGGATGCGTTCTGAGCTTAAAGATGACAATTTTGGATGCATCACTTTCAAGGGGAGTTTGATGGGAGGACCACCTTGGTTTGGAGCCTAGAGATTTGCCCTCATGTTTTTGGTAACAATCTCTAAACTCATTTAGTTTACATGCTTTCATATTATTGACTTTTAGCATGTTTTGATTTTTCATGATTATTACATTAAATGCCATGATAATTAGGATTGTGATATACATATGTAGTATTTTTGAGATACACCCATGTTCTATATGGATTTATATTTTTGTATTCTCACTTTAGTTTAGCTATGTTGTATATCCTAGTCTAATATATGTGTTTACATAATGATCATGTTGGCTTATGTTTTTCGTTTTATGCTTCATGTTTTGATTACATGTTTAGATGTAATTTTTCATTAAAACTTGTGCATATGCTTGTACAACTAATGAGCCACAAATAGATTATTATATGTTTATACTTGATTGCTCATTTGTACCCATTAGATGTACTAGTATAGCCTAGTTTTGATGATTCACGCATTTTGACTTGTATTCCCTATTTTTAGACATATTTTTTCATGATGATATGTTTTAGCTTCATGTATATGTTAATTTTGCCAAAACTATTGGATATACATGTATAACCTTGAGTCATTTGCCTTTCATGTAAAATCTCTTTATAGACTTAATTGTGTTTGGATATGTATGTATACTTCTAGTTTAGACAAAACATATATATGCCTTGGAGTTAGTATTGTTTAATGATGAAAATTAAATTTTGATGATTTTCATGCTTTTTATAAGGAATTTCATATTGAGCTTAAATGCCTTATTCCATGACTTTTATTGATTACATAACTTTTTACACTCTATATTTGATATTTACTCATGATTTATTTTCATGAGATTATGTGAGTTTATAGCTATTTGAGTGTTGATGATTATGTGATTTTCATATTTTCATGAAAATATTATTGGTTTATTCCTTACTTGAAGGATTTCGTACTAGTTTACCAGTTTTTCATAAAACTAGTTGCGTATTCTTCATTTTGGTAGAGTTTTTCAAACATGTTATATTTTCAAATCCTATTTTTAAAAACCCCTACCCAACAAGGGCGGTTGGATGGGCGACCATGCATTGTGAGCCTAATTGAAATTTTTTTTTAAACAGGTGCATGATAGGTGGAAGGTATGAGTTATACACTTGATCCTCATCATATATGAGTTATACACTTGATCCTCATCATATTTTCAATTGGTATCCCAATTGATATTTTCATGTTTGTATACTCATCTTTGGTTTTCTATATATGTATGATTCAAAACTTCAAAAAAAAGATATCAATTTCTATTGGTATTTACTTTTTCATACATATATAAATGATTTGATTGTGCTTACTATATCTTTACATCTTAAAGTACAAATTATGTTTATGCTAAGTTTGATTTACTCCTTAATGACTATTAGTTTTCAAACTGGTATTTTATACAAGCTTATGCATCATTTTTATTGGTATTTCATAAAGGGGGAGAAAACTTAATGTTTTAATTTTCAATCGATTGTATTTCCAATTGGTATCTTACTCCCACTCTTTATGATGAAAAATGATATGATTTGGTATATTATTTTTTAATTGGTTTCCTATGCTCTTAATGAAAAATATTTTGATTTGAAATATGCTAACATTTTCAATATTGGTATCAAAAATCTTAAATTGACTTTATTCTAAAAATTTGGTATCTTTATTGCAAATTGAATTGTTTAACCAAATAGTTGGTTTGTTTTTCAATTGGTATCATATTTCATTTTAAATTGGTATCTATATTTAAATGAGTTTTGTTTACATAAAAATATTTGGCTTTCACTTTCAAATTATAAAATTCTCTTTTGGTATCAAAATTACAAGATGTTTATATTTGGTATCAAGATTCTAAATACATATATGTTTCTATTGGTATCAAAACATACAATGTTTCATTTTTCATTGGTATCAAAAGTTTACAAGATATTTTCAATTAGTATCTTTGGTATCTTAAAATTTTTTGTTCATTTTCAATTGGTATCAAAAGTTTTGTTATGTATTGCTTATATACAAGGGGAGCTTAATATCTTCTTTATATATAGCTTCATGTTGAGTGTATCTCATATTGAGGAGCTTGACCGCTCTTCTCTATATCTTACACGTGTGTAGGAGGAGCTTCACATCTCCTTTTATACATTGTATATTATGCTTTATGTGGTTAGGGTTTAGTCATCTTTTTTCATATAAATGCATGTATGCAGGGGGAGTTAACTTTACGTCTCTCCTCTTCATGATATATATAGCATATACACATTTATGTTTTTTGATTTATGCAAAAGGGAAAAAAAATATTGTTTATGTCTTTAGTGTTTGCCCCTTTGTTGATGAATTGACAAAAAAGGGGAGAGAAATTTTGAGTTTTTATATGTGCATGTTTGTTTAATTTGTTATCTTTTACCATTGGTATCAAGAGCATCTTTTGTTGGTATCAAAGATCATGTTTGTTTCATTTCCTTATTTTACGCATGTTTATGCATATCGATATTGAGTATTCATTGCATATCTTTATGTTTATTGCTATCCATGAGTTAAGGGGGAGCTTCTATGAAGCTTAACGTTAATCCATGCATATATAACTCCATGAGTTTTCTCATCATCAAAAAGGGGGAGATTGTTGGCCCAGAAGCCCTTCACTCTAGTTTTAATGATGATTAACTCATGTAGTTATAGTTACTAATAATCTTGTGATATTTTGTTTCAGATATTTGATCAAGATATTAGTAGGTGATTAGCTTCAACAAAGGTGTTTTGGAGCTTTCGCATGGTGATTCAAGAGCTCGAGCGTCAAGATCGCATCTAGTACTCGGATGGAGTCAAGCTTGTTTGGATCGGTTTTGGATCGAGTCAACTTGGAGACGGAGTTCTACAAGAAGACATCGGTTTGTTTAGTTTAAGATTGTATTTAGATCATTATAAAGATTAGATAGTGTTGATATGCTCAAGTTCACAATACACACACAAGTTTAACGTTTCATGTTTATTTTCAGTTTAACCGGTTTCGGTTTTTCATATGGTTTTCATGAATAGATAGAATCAAAACAAGTTTACATGGTTTAATGTATATTAGATTTGATCTATATACATCTATGCTTCATCCATTTAGAAAAACTTATTTTGATAGTCTATTTCATGAGTTGGAGTTTTGTATTTAAACAAAACTTATTTTTTGGATTTCATGTCAAAAACATAGATATAAATCTTTATATGTATATTGAATACTATCCATATACAATATGCTTCAAAGTTGTTTACATATCATGTTTTTGTATTTACATGTGTTTTGAAAAAATCAGATTTTCATTTCAAAAATTCAAGTTTTAAAAAATAGGGATTTTGGTTTAGGCAAATTTTCAAGAACAGAAAAATGGTTCAAATTGTTTAGAATATGTGTTGAATTTTACTCACACATATTTGTATTTTAAAGATCTTATAAGAACTGATTTTTGTGAAATTTATGTGATTTTATGGATTTAATTAAAGTCAAAACCCAAGTTTTCAATCCCTATATTATTGGACCAGGCTGTCTGCCGGTCGACCGAGGCAGAAGTCAGTCGACCGGTCCGGTCGACCGACGTGCACAGCACGTACACGCAGCCTAGGCTGGAGGCCGGTCGACCGGATCGGTCGACCGCCAGAGAACTTCTGCTCTCTAGAAATGGCCCCTGTCGACCGCCCGGTCAACTGACAGAGAGCTCTTCTCTCTGTTTCCAGTTTCCGGTCGATCGGCCGATCGATCGACTGGTGGCTCAACGGTCATAAATATGACCGTTGGCTGGTCGACCGCCCGGTCGATCGGAAGGGCAATTTTGCCCTTTGCCTGCTGCCAACGGGCAGATTTTGTTGGGGCTATAAATACCCCCCATTTGAGTTGGTTTTCAACAATAATTTCAAGAGCAAAAATCTTCATCTTCTTAAGTGTTTTAGTTACAATTTTTAAAAGAGTTTTTGGGTTTAAAAGATCATTCTTTATTTGTTTTAAAGTGTTGGAATTTCAAAGAAAATAGAGTCTTTTTGGAATTGGTTTTTAATCTAAATTTCTATATCTATTTGAAAATTTTCCCAAATATTTTTCTTTGTTCCAAACACTTTATTTTCTCACACTTGAGCTTATCTATCTATCCTATCTATTAGGATCTATTTTGTGGGAAAATTGGTTTGTGGTTGAGAGAGACCACCAAGTGTTGTAAACCCTCCTTTCTTTGTGATATCCCTCTAGTGAGAGGTGATTGTGTTGATATCCCTCTTAGTGAAGAGGTGATTGTTAGAGTAGTGGCTAAGTGCCTTATCCCTTAAGTGTGTGGTGATTGTTGTTTGGCTTTGTGCCTATCCCTCATTTATGAGGTTGATCTTATTTGGCTCTGTGCCTTGCCTCTAGTGAGAGGTTGTATTTGTTGAGAGAGGAGTTGTGTACTCCCAAATTATATTTGCCCAAATCCTCAGTGGAGGTTCCCTGTGTGAGAAGTCCTGTGTGGACGCTATAGTGAAAATCCTTCTGTGTGAAAGCGGGGACATAGAGCTGGGTGCTCGAACCTCGAAACATATCTTGGTGTTTGTGTTTGATCCATTATCTCTAAACTCTCTCTTATTTACCTTGCATTGATTCGTATTGTCATATCATTCATATATGCTTGGTTTGTTTGTGTGCCTCACTTGTGTTGAACCAAGAGAGCTTTATATACCACCTCAACTCTTATTTAGAGATATTTAGAGGAGTTAGTTTAGAGCCCTTCACCGGGAATTCGGCTACACTCTTTGGTTATACTAATTGTGTTGCAATTAGTTTTTAATTCCGCATTATTTGTCATTAGATTAGCCTTATACCTATTCACCCCCCCTCTAGGTGTACTTTCAATTACATCATCAAGGCTGTAAGATCACCTAGAGGGGGGGTGAATAGGTGATGGCTAATCTAATGGTCACTAGTGAACAAATAATGCGGAATTAAAACTAAGTTGACCAAATTAAAGCTTCTTATTAATTTAACACTTATGTATAACCAAGAGTGTTGCCGAATTCCCCTTGCGAGGCTCTGGACAAGCTCCTCTAGATTCCCCTTGAATGGGTTGAGGTGCCGCGTTGGCTCTCTTGGTTGAATACTAGTGTTATCAAGCAATCCCAAGCAAGTATAGCAATTTAAGCACAAGGGTATATCAAGCATGTAAAGTAAAGACAATGAAAGTAATGCAAGATATAAAAGAGACAAAGAGAGAGAGAGGGATAGAGTAAGCAATCGCAAACACAAAGGGTTTGTTTCGAGGTTCGAGCACACTTGCTCTACATCCCCGCCTTCGACACACGAAGGATTCCACTATGCAAGATCCCACCGGATCTCTCCTCGGTGCCGTACACCTACAAACCCTCGGACTCCCAAGTCCCGTACACACGCAAGTCCACCGACTCGCCGAGGCCGTACCTCGAACCACCAAGAGTTCACAACCGAACTCTAGCCACCAACAACGAGCACACTTGCCCGTCTCCTCAAATACAAAAAAAGGATCTCTTTGATGATCACAACACTTGATCACCTAAAGAGCACTCTCACTACAACACACCTATAAGAATATCTAGCAATGGAAAGCTCAAGTGTGTGGTGAGAAAATGAAGGAAAGAAAGCTTTGTTGGAAAACACAAGAAATCACTTAAACACTCTCTTGATAAAAACTCTTCCTTTTGATTGGAAGTATTTGCACTAAAATCTTGTAGAGAAACTCCTCTAAAAGTGTCTGAAAACAGCTCAAGAAGTCTCCTAAATGTTAACCTCAAAACAGATGACAAAATCCCAATTTATAGGCTGACAGAAAATAGAGCCGTTGGGGTTCTGTCAGAGCTGGCGGTCGACCTCCGGTCGACCGGCCAACGGTCATTTTTCTGACCGTTGCAGCCACCGGTCGACTGGTGAGTCGACCGCTCTTCTGGAAAGAACTGTCGGTCGACCGATCCGGTCGACTGGCATTTTCCAGAGAGCAACAGGTTTGGGTCGGTCGAGTATCGGTCGAATCCGGTCGACTGATACGCACATGCACAAAAAATTGTGCATGTCGGTCGAGTGCCGGTCGACTGCCGGTCGACCGGTCACTGAGAAATTCTGAAAAATCAGAACTTCCAGGACCTGGACAATTTGGATTTAGGTTTTGGGTCTTGGATAAAATGTTTTGGTCTTGAGAAATCATAGAGTATGAGCATGTGTCATACTACTATCAAGGTAAAATACTTGGTAAAAATTCTTTTGATAAAAACCTAATTTTCCATGAAATGTTTTTCCAAACCTTTATCAAATACAAAAACAAGATATTTGAGTCCATTTAAAAGCATAGTGTGTATGGATATGATCCACTCCACAATCAATATGAAATATCTATGTTTTTGAAATCTAGTATACAACTTGGTTTTGGTTAAAGAATATACATGATAGAAATACCAAAAACCAACAAATATTTTGTCTTAAAGAAAAATCTTTTTCTAAAATAAAAGTTCTTTTCTAAACATAAAAATCTTTTATGAAAGCACTTTAAATCAAGAGTTCTAATCAAGAGTGTGTGTGTGTGATATAACTTGAGCAATCCACCACTATTCTATCCTTTACATTTTTACTAAAACAAAAATACAAATTCTATACCTAGACCCAAGTCTTCAACTTCTTGAAGTCTTCACTTGAAGGCTTCTCATCTTCTTGACTTGGTCCAAGCTTGATCCAAAAACTTCCTTGGATCACCACATGCAAGCTCCAAATCTTGTTCTTTTATCCTTTGTTGAGCTATGCACCTACTAAGATCTTGATCATGAATCTGTCACTAATTAAACACAAGATCATTAGTAACTATAACTACATGAGTTGATCATCATCAAAACTAGGGTGAAGGGCCTTTGGGCCAACAAAGGCTTCTTCGAGCAAGTATAAAATGATACGAACATAGGAAAGATTCCATCGTCACGAGCTATCGATGGCACTTGCTAAGGCAAGGCAATACCATGCTATTTGGCTCACTTGGACTATCATTAAAACCGAAAGAGGAAGAGTAGAAAGAAGAAGAAGAAAATGAAAATAAAGAAGAACATAAAAAGTTACCTTTTTATTTGCTTGCAGAAATGATGGAAGAAAGGAGGAGGTTACATCGGTGTTACTATCAATATAAATCTCTCTCTTACTTACATGAATCTTAGTTTTGAAAATCACCTAGAGGGGGGGGGGGTGAATAGGTGATAATGCTAATCAATGCACAATTTAAAATATGATGCAACAATCGCCCAAAACAAGACTAAGAGCCGAATGCCCCGTGAAGGGTTCTGAACTCCTTCCTCCTGATTCCTCGTTAAATGAGTTGGAGGTGCGCAATGCAACCTTGTTGTATGGGACAATGATTCACAAGATGAATGACAACAAGTGAATATGATAATCAAAAGCAAGCAACAATAGCAAAGAAAGTAGAGCAAGAACAAGGAAAGTAAACCAAACGCAAACACAAAGAATTGTTATCGAGGTTCGAGCACCCAGCTCTACTTCCCGCCTTCCCCAGAAGGATTCCAACCACTTCCACTATCACAAAGATGTCACAAATACACTGGAGTACCCAACTCCACAATCTTAAGTACAAGTTCTCTCTTGGTAGTCAATAGACCACAAACTCTCTCTTGCAAAATTCTCTTCCCTTACAAAGGTCCTTAGAGAATCAATGAGTAGGAATGAAGCTCTTGTGTGCAAAGAGAAAAGAAAAAGAAATCAGAGAATTCTTGAAAGCACTTCAGAAAATGAGAGAGAATTTCAGCACAAAAACCAAGAAACCAAGTCTTTTTGAAAGCCTTAAACTTGTGAAAATTTTTGATAATTTTTCTAGTAACCAAACTCTCCCTAAACACTCCTATTTATAGGAGAGGGCTAGGGTTAGAAGATAAAACATATTTAAGGCTAATCAGAAAGTATTAAAACCAAAACATGTCATTTAAACACACTTAAGTGAGAAAAGGACAAAAATTAAACCTGCTCAGAAACTAGTCGTTACTGTTCAAACGGCTAGTCCGGTCGACCGGCCCGGTCGACCGCTAATACAAAAAAATAGCCGTTGCAGGCTACGGTCGACCGGCCCGGTCGACCCAAACAAACAGAGAGCAAAGTGTTACAGTCAGGCAGGTCTCGGTCGACCGTCACGGTCGACCGTGAAACGTGCACACTGATACGTGCATCTGCCAAAACCACGGTCGACCCGGGCGGTCGACCGGCAAAACTTGACATAGGCACGGTCGACCCGGGCGGTCGACCGGCTCAGGCCAAAACACAAGTTTCAATCAGAATTTTGAGGAGATGAATATTTTTATCAAAAGATGTTTTAAATAGGAATAAGTATAAAACATAAATATGGATTTGTAGGCAGAGGATTTTGTATCAAAATATTTTTGTAAAATTTATATGAAATAAACTTAGAAATAAGATGTGCGCAAAAACGTGTGTGATGGAGCTTCAAACCTATTCACTATTCTTTAACAAAACTCTAAACTAAAAACAATCTAATAAATTTTCTTGAGCAATCTTGAAGTCTTGAGCCAAGCTATGCCTTGCTAGAGCCTTCACTTCTATGTTTCTTCTATGATGTCCAATATGCCTTCTTTGCTTTATGAACCTAGAAATTCTTGCAATAGCTAAGCAATGGCCTCCAAATATGGTACAAACCTGAAACTTTTCTTAACAAACTAATTAGTAACAAATAGTTCCTATTTGTTTTGTTATCATCAAAACTCTAAACAATTGGAGAGTGTAACCTTATGGGCCAACAATCTCCCCCTTTTTGATGATGACAAAACAAATAGGCTATAAACAAAAATATAGGGGAGGAGAAAGCTCCCCCTCAAATTATGCTATATTAAATAAGGAAAAACAATGAAATTTGTAATTTGCAAGTAAACTTCATGAAACCAAAAACCATGAAAATATAAAACACTTGCAAAACACTTAAACTCAAATTACAAGAATTCATGAAAACACATCAAAAGCCTAAAAACATGTATAAACTCATATGGAACCAAACCATATGAACTCATATTTCTATCATAAAAACTCATTCTCCCCCTTTTTGTCATACATCAAAAAGGGTATGAAAACATTTTTATTCAATAACACAAACATTAAGTTCACCACAAATGTAGGAAAATCTAGAAAAATCAAGTGGTTTAGTGAAAATATCGGCTAGTTGCAAATCCGTAGAAACATAATCAATATCTATATCTCCTTTCTCAAAATGATCTCTAAGAAAGTGATATCTAATCTCAATGTGCTTGGTCTTACTATGTTGATTTGCATTCTTTGTCATATGTATAATACTAGTATTATCACAAAATATTTTTATATGGTCAAAATGCAAATCATAATCAAGGAGAGTATGTTTCATCTAAAGGATTTGTGCACAACAAGCCCCCGCGGCAACATACTCCGCCTCGGCGGTTGAGAGAGCTACGGAATTTTGTTTCCTAGAGGACCATGAAACAAGACAATTACCAAGAAATTGACATGTCCCACTAGTACTCTTTCTATCTACTCTACAACCCGCATAGTCGGCATCCGAATAACTCGTCATTGAGAAATCTCCGGTTTTCAGATACCATAGACCCATTCCAATCGTTCCCTTAATATAACGAATAATGCGTTTTACCGCAATAAGATGAGACTCTTTGGGACACGATTGAAATCTAGCACAAAGACACACACTAAACATGATATCCGGCCTACTTGCCGTCAAATACAAAAGACTACCTATCATGCTTCTATACAATTTAATATCAACATTTTTACCTTGGTCATCCTTATCAAGCTTGGTGGTCGTTGCCATGGGAGTGTTGCAAACCTTTGAGTCTTCAAGTCCAAACCTCTTTACTAGTTCCTTTGCGTATTTGGCTTGACATATGAAGTTCCCATCTTGCAATTGCTTGATTTGGAGTCCAAGAAAGAAATTAAGCTCACCCATTGAAGACATTTCAAACTCACATTGCATAACCTTTTCAAATTCCTTGCATAAAAACTCATTAGTAGAACCAAAATTATATCATCAACATAAATTTGCACAATTAAAATGTCATTATCAACATGCTTAGTGAATAGTGTTGTATCTACTTTGCCTTTAATAAAATCATTTGAAATGAGAAAACTAGAAAGCCTTTCATACCAAGCTCTTGGAGCTTGTTTCAATCCATACAAAGCTTTATCAAGTTTAAAAACAAAATCGGGATGAACATGATCAACAAAACCGGGAGGTTGAGCAACATAAACTTCTTCATTTATAAAACCATTCAAAAATGCACTTTTCACATCCATTTGAAAAAGTTTAAAACTTTTGAAAGATGCAAAAGCTAGTGTCATCTGTATGGCTTCAAGCCGTGCTACGGGTGCAAAGGTCTCCTCAAAGTCAATTCCCTCAACTTGAGTGTAACCTTGGGCCACTAACCTAGCCTTATTCCTAATCACATTTCCGGACTCATCCATCTTGTTTCTAAAGATCCACTTAGTACCAATTATTGGTCTATCGTGGGGCCTAGGAACAAGGTGCCAAACTTGGTTGCGCTCAAATTGATTGAGTTCTTCTTGCATGGCTAGCAACCAATATGAGTCCGCCTCGGCTTCGAGGATGCTTTTGGGTTCAAAATGAGAAATGAAAGCAAAATTACCACATAGGTCATGGAGTTTGGAGCGAGTTGTTACCCCTTTAGATGCATCACCTAAGATGAGCTCCTTGGGATGATTTGTAGCGTATCTCCAAGCTTTAGGAAGCGGTTGTGAGCTTTCCTCTTTATCCTCTTGAACATCACCAATTGATTCTTGCTTATCTTCTTGAGCGGGTGAGTCCTTCAAGGATAGTTTCTCCATGTCTTCACCTAATGGTTCAATCTCTACAACATTCTCAACAACCACATTAGATTCTTCAAATTTAACATGCATGGATTCTTCAATGGTAAGTGAAGATCTATTGAATACTCTATAAGCTTTACTAGCTGTAGAATATCCAACAAAGATTGCTTCATAAGCCTTAACATCAAATTTACCCAAGTTATCTTTTGTGTTCAAAACAAAACACTTGCATCCAAAAACTTTGAAATATGCAACATTAGGTTTTCTAGAATGATACATTTCAAAAGATGTTTTGGAAGAATTTTTACATAAATAAATACGATTTGATATATAGCATGCGGTGTTTACGGCCTCGGCCCATAATTATTGAGGGAGGTCATACTCACTTATCATTGTCCTAGCCATCTCTTGAAGTGTTCTATTTTTCCTTTCTACAACTCCATTTTGTTGTGGAGTTCTAGGACAAGACATTTCATGCTTAATTCCCTTTTCATCACAATAAGTCATGAAGAGTTGGTTAACAAACTCACCACCTCTATCACTTCTTATTTTCAAAATCGAAAAACCTTTTTCTTTTTCAACTCTTTTTCGGAAAATCTTAAAATGAGAAAAAGTTTGATCTTTGTATTCTAAGAAGAAAACCCAAGTGAAACGGGAAAAATCATCAACCAAAACATATGCATATCTACTACCATTTAAACTCTTAGTTTTAGTAGGTCCAAAAGGATCCATATGAATTAATTCTAAAGGCCTAGTTGACATGATATCCTTGATTGGTTTGAAGGAAGACTTGGTTGTTTCCCAAGTTGGCACGCACCACAAATGCGGTCTTTCTCAAACTTCAAGTAAGGTATACCCTTCACCAATTCCTTTGAATTAATCCTAGAAAGATGGTCAAAAGATGCATGTCCTGATCTTCTATGCCAAAGCCAAGAATTTTCATCAAAAGCATTTAAGCATTTAGTAGAACATTCCACATTAAGCATGTCAATGATATAAACATTATCATCACGAAAACCGACAAGAATACAATCATTGGATTTAATATCAAAAATCTTGCAAGAAGTATCATCAAAAACAACTTTAAGACCACGGTCACAAAATTGACTAATGCTAAGCAAATTATGTTTCAAACCATCAACAAGTACAACATTTTCTATAGTAGGAGATGAACCAATTTGAATGTTACCTATACCAATGATAGTTCTTTTGGAGTCATCCCCGAAGGTGACGGAGCCACCTTCCATGTACCTTGATAGGGTTGTAAAGTTGTTGATATCCCACGTCATGTGTCTTGAACAACCACTATCAAGGTACCACCGCTCCCTACGTCTTGGAGTCTTGGTGTGTACCTACATCAAATAATTTAGGACTTGATTTTGGTACCCACATTTTCTTGGGTCCTAAAGAGTTAGTCTCATTAACCCAAACAAGATTATTTGACCTATTTACTTGGTCATAACAAAATTTAGCCAAATGCCCATTCTTACCACAATATGTGCATCTATACACTCTACCATATTTAAAAGCATAGTGAGTGTGTGATTTGTGAGCATGAGAATTGTGAGCATGAAAAGATTTAGCATGAGTAGTGTTATGTGTAGTGTGAGCATGTGAATCTTTGACATGAGAGGTGTGCTTTTTAGAAAACTTTTCTTCAAGTTTCTTAGTGTTAAAAGCACAATCTTTTAAAACCTTTTCAAAATCAACTATTTTAGATTTTAAAGAAGAAATTTCTTTTTCATCAACAATAGGAGATTTTGCCTTACAAGAAACCTTATAGGCATTAAACTCATTTTGAATGGAAATAAGATTAGAAGAAATATCATCCTTTTCTTTAGAAACCATAGCAAGTTGATTTTTGAGAAAAGCAACTTCTTTTTGCAATTTAAGACATTCAATCTTCTTATTATCATAAGTTTCGAAAAGTTCAACAAAAGCATGAACAAGAACTTCCTTACTTAATTCATCATCTTCATCATCAAGAGGTTGAGGGGTTACCTTTGGTGTGTTTGCCATGAAACACATATTCGCTATATCCGCCTCTTCCTCGGACTCGCTTTCCGAATCCCAAGTTGCCTTGTAAGCTTTCTTTTCTTCCGGTTTCTTTGGCTTGAAGGAGGAGGTCATCTTCTTCTTGAACTCCGGGCAATCCGCCATGATATGTCCGGGCTTTCGGCAATTGTAGCAAATAATTCTTCTCTCCTCTTTGCCTTCGAATTTTCTTCGAAAGTTGAGCTTGTTCCTCCGGTACATCCTCTTCACATTTCGAACAAGTAGTGATAGCTCCTCATCTTCTTCTTCATCTTCTTCATCGTCCTCAAGAGTGGATGAAGACTTGAAGGCTATGGACTTCTTCTTTGAAGGAGCGGCTTCTTCTCTTGCCTTCTTTTCCATCTCATGGGTCTTTAAGTTCCCAATGAGACTAATGAGGTCCATCTCATCCTTGTCGTTCAACTCTTTCAAGGTGGTGGCCTTTATCTCCCATGAAGTAGGAAGAGCCCGAATCACTTTCCGCACCTTTTGATCATTGGAGATATCATCACCTAAGGAAGAAAGAGCATTGGTGATTTTAGTAAATCTAGTAATCATACAATCAATAGATTCTTCATCAATCATTTTAAAAGACTCATATTGGGACCTCAAGAGATCTATCTTAGCTCTCTTGACTTGTGAAGTCCCTTCGTGTGTGACCAATAGATGTTGCCAAATCTCATAGGCGAATTGGCAATGAATTACCCGTGTAAGGTCATCCTCATTCAAGGCGGTTAGAAGGGAATTTTGGGCCTTGGAGTTAGCCTCATATTCTCTAAAGATGAAGTCGGTCCATGTGCTCTCATCACTATCGGGTGCTACATAGGGTTTGGTCAAGGATTTAGCTACTAAGCTACCTAAAGATTGCAAAAAGATAGTCATCCTAACCTTCCAAATAGGGAAATTAAGTCCATCAAATTTAGGAGGGATTTTGATGTTATCGGCCATGTTTACTAGTGATGACAAATGGAATGCAAATGTTGATTAGCAAATTTTAAGGATCTATCTATGGATGTTAAGCCAAAACCTAGAGTCCATGCTCTGATACCAATTGAAAATCACCTAGAGGGGGGGGGTGAATAGGTGATAATGCTAATCAATGCACAATTTAAAAATATGATGCAACAATCGCCCAAAACAAGACTAAGAGCCGAATGCCCCGTGAAGGGTTCTGAACTCCTTCCTCCTGATTCCTCGTTAAATGAGTTGGAGGTGCGCAATGCAACCTTGTTGTATGGGACATTGATTGACAAGATGAATGACAACAAGTGAATATGATAATCAAAAGCAAGCAACAATAGCAAAGAAAGTAGAGCAAGAACAAGAAAAGTAAACCAAACGCAAACACAAAGAATTGTTATCGAGGTTCGAGCACCCAGCTCTACTTCCCCGCCTTCCCCAGAAGGATTCCAACCACTTCCACTATCACAAAGATGTCACAAATACACCGGAGTACCCAACTCCACAATCTCAAGTACAAGTTCTCTCTTGGTAGTCAATAGACGACAAACTCTCTCTTGCAAAATTCTCTTCCCTTACAAAGGTCCTTAGAGAATCAATGAGTAGGAATAAAGCTCTTGTGTGCAAAGAGAAAAGAAAAAGAAATCAGAGAATTCTTGAAAGCACTTCAGAAAATGAGAGAGAATTTCAGCACAAAAACCAAGAAACTAAGTCTTTTTGAAAGCCTTAAACTTGTGGAAATTTTTGATAATTTTTCTAGTAACCAAACTCTCCCTAAACACCCCTATTTATAGGAGAGGGCTAGGGTTAGAAGATAAAACATATTTAAGGCTAATCAGGAAGTATTAAAACCAAAACATGTCATTTAAACACACTTAAGTGAGAAAAGGACAAAAATTAAACCTGCTCAGAAACTAGCCGTTACTGTTCAAACGGCTAGTCCGGTCGACCGGCCCGGTCGACTGCTAATACAAAAAAATAGCCGTTGCAGGCTACGGTCGACCGCCCAGTCGACCCAAACAAACAGAGAGCAAAGTGTTACAGTCAGGCAGGTCTCGGTCGACCGTCACGGTCGACCGTGAAACGTGCACACTGATACGTGCATCTGCCAGAACCACGGTCGACCCGGGCGGTCGACCGGCAAAACTTGACATAGGCACGGTCGACCCGGGCGGTCGACTGGCTCAGGCCAAAACACAAGTTTCAAACAGAATTTTGAGGAGATGAATATTTTTATCAAAAGATGTTTTAAATAGGAATAAGTATAAAACATAAATATGGATTTGTAGGCAGAGGATTTTGTATCAAAATATTTTTGTAAAATTTATATGAAATAAACTTAGAAATAAGATGTGCGCAAAAACGTGTGTGATGGAGCTTCAAACCTATTCACTATTCTTTAACAAAACTCTAAACTAAAAACAATCTAATAAATTTTCTTGAGCAATCTTGAAGTCTTGAGCCAAGCTATGCCTTGCTAGAGCCTTCACTTCTATGTTTCTTCTATGATGTCCAATATGCCTTCTTTGCTTTATGAACCTAGAAATTCTTGCAATAGCTAAGCAATGGCCTCCAAATATGGTACAAACCTGAAACTTATCTTAACAAACTAATTAGTAACAAATAGTTCCTATTTGTTTTGTTATCATCAAAACTCTAAACAATTGGAGAGTGTAACCTTATGGGCCAACAAGTTTGACTTATGCCTATAAAGAAATAAAATTACATAAAATGAAAATAAAAATCTACACTAAAAAGAATGAAAAACTGGCCTAAGAATTTATCTCTGCTTCATCCTCTCTCTGCCTCTGATGTGTGGAGTTTCTATAGCATAGAAATGGATAAGGAAATGAGTTAAAAGATAGGGAGAGCTGGCTATTTTTGAATTCGAATCCTCTCCTTATCTCCGAACTTGATTTGATGTGGATATTCAATTCTGATCTACAACTTGTTGGCGTGTTGATTGCTGAATATAACTTATCAAATGACAGAATTAGAAATAATGATCAACTTAAGAATTGTAGCCCTTTAAATATTCTTTCTGGATCATCTTAATCATCAGATTTGAGTTTCGGTAGTGAAAGGTATAATTCAAATATTAAAATGTATCTAGTCAGAATTTGAGTCAAAATTGCTTCATCTCATCCGTTGATCTTCTCTCTATCCATTTATCCCTATGGATTTTGAATTTGGACCCTGTATTTGACGTTGTTATCTTTTAATCTTTAGCTAACCAAAGTGGATTTATAGAAATCCGAATTTTACCAGTTTTCGTTTGGTGTTATCTTTCTGATTTACTCTGATCTTCAGCTGAACATTTTCCCCAATCCTTGATTTGTTCTAAATGTAGTGATATCCTTATAGATCTTTAAATTAATCAAATTGATTCACCAAAATCTGATTTTAACTAACTAGATCTCGGATCATCCTCAGCTAACCAAATAGATCCAGTTAAATCTGATTTTAACTGGCAGTTATTTTGTTTAATCTTCTTTCTCTTCATGATTATATTCTGCAAAATAGATATTTAAGATAAGAAAATTAGTAGATTTATTACACGATAAATATAGAAGTGTAAAAAAAAATGCAAAATATGTCAACGATCACACCCCCATACCTATCTTTTGCTCGTCCTCGAGCAAACAACAACACTAAATCAAAGATTATTAAACCACTTTCACAGGTTACGTGATTGCACTGAGCATATCAACAAGCCGTTAAACTTCTATGAAACCCTAGAGGACGAGTTTTGTCTCGTGACGGTTTTCAGTGGATTACACCCATAAAATCCATAAAGAAAGAGAAACAAAGTGTTAGTATTTTGAAAACACATTTTGAAAAAGAAAAATATTTAAAGTATTATTGTAAGAATTAAATAATCTATAAGTTATAGGAAAACAAAACTTTTCATTCTTAAACTTAGTCTTTGTTCAAAAACTTATTATCAATCAAGGCAAGGAGTCAAACTGTATTTCTCATTTAATCTATTATTTTACCCTAAGTTATATGCACCTTTGTGACTGTGAAATTTTTACTAGTGGTTCTTTAACTCTAACTTTTGTGCCTTATTATTTTTTCTTTTCTTTTTTTAATTTTTGGTGATTTATTCTTTAGTTCTATTAGGTTTTCTAATCTGCCCATGTAACGAGCCTTTAATCGGTGATCCCCAAACCAAATGGTCTTAGGGCACCGAGTGAGAAAATACCCCAAAGACTTAAGGACTCGAGCAAATAAAGCCACAAAACTAAGGATTTTATTATATGAACCGCTTTTTGGCGTGAATACTTATGCTTTATGAGACACAAATACCCAGTTTAATCAGAGAATTTTTGATATATTATATATATATATTTTATTTTTTTAATATGGCATAAAAATCTTTATTTTTTGAACCTTAAGTGTGTAAGTGTATAAAGCATGCATATTTCATAAGGAAAAAATCAAGACTAAATTACTTTTTCAAATTTTTTTCCTAACCCTTGAAATCAAACGAATAATCTTATATTGACCAAGTATAATAAATTCTAATTAAGATTCTCATATTCCTTAAAATTAACTTAATTTCTTACAAAAAATATGTCAAAATATTGCTCTCTTTTCAAAAAGTTTTTTTTTTAAAGAAAGGAAAATGTTAATTTTTTTATTTTAAATAAAAAGAAAACCTATGTTATGTTAGAACCCTCCCCCACACCTATCTCATACATTATCCTAAATGTATGAATGAATGCATAGATGCATGAAAAAGAAGAAAAGGAAGGAAAAATATTACCTTAGGTGGTGGTTCCGGTGGTGGTCGGATTGGGTTAAGCGTTGCTACCCAATCAAGATAATGTGGTGTTCACGGAACCCACCTTTATTGACCTCTTTTCTATTTATATATTTATAGTCCCCAATATGAATAGGATCATAAAGATCCTATCATGAAATTTATTCCCTTCACATGCCAGTCTTAGAAAATCATCACAGAGTCATCATGGTCTATACCTATGTCCAACAAAAGAATGTGACTTGGTGGAATGGTTGGGCTCAAGAATGATAGGTTCAGGAATCAATACTAACTTGGAAAAATTAACTTTGGGTTTGATAGTCAGTTTTGGTCCAAGAGTTGAGTCCAAATTCAAGAATTGAAATTCATATTCTTTTCCCATCAATGGAATGTGACTATCCAAAATTGGCGATTCAATTTCTAGATCTATGAGTATGAGAATAAATATTGGCTCGGAAAATTGGTCCAAATTTGGTAAGAATACCAGAGTTAACATAGATTCGAAGATGGGAACTGAATCACAAAGTTGGGGATCGGGTTCACATTCATAATCAAGTTCAATCTCATTAAAATGAAAACTTGCCAATTCGTCAATGGGTTGATATTGGTCAAGTCAAGAGTTTGTGGTGAAATTGAATCTTGGTCAAAGTCTTCAAGATACCATGATCCCTGATTTTCATCAATATGGCTAGAAGTGTCGGGAATAGTCAAAGAATTGATTGGGAGAGTTTCCTTATTCCTACTCATCTTTTCCAATCGACTAAGTCTTGCTTCTATCATATCGAGTGGATTACTTTGGAATTGATTCATGGATTCCATACTCTTTTTTAAGTCGGTATGTTCTTCTTGAAATATAGAGTAAGGATCTGTGGTTTGAAAATTTTGACTGGATTTTGAGTCTTCTAGAATTTGAATTCGTCACTCAAGCCTTTCTAAGGCTTCCATCCTCTTTTCCCTGTCAAATTATTCTTCTAATGGTTGCTCATGAGAAGGAATATATGAAGCTGGGTGTTGATAAGGTGGTTGCCAATATGACTCGGGGGAGTTGTATCCTCATTGGCTCTTTGAAGAGTATTGATGATTATTCCAGTCTTGTTCATAGTATTGGGACTGGGGCATGTATTGATTCGGATAAGACCAATCTGACACACTAGGTTGGTTAAAGTTATGATATGTCGGGTTGGTAATATCCGAAAATGAGGTCGGGATGTAACATGGATTGACATTAAAATTGGAAAAATTATTGTTATAAGCCATATAACACAAGAAATGTCAAAAATAAACAAAGAAAACCAAACATATAAATAAATAAAAAGAAAAAAATCTAACCTAAGTTAGGGTAGACCTTAGACATAGACGACTCCTAACTGGTTAGACTGTCCACGGGGGGTATATTGCTGAATCTGACCACTAGTTAATCGGTTAGGTAGGGGCAAGATTGGAGGGAGGTATCCATGCTTAAAAGCGATGGGCCTAATTAAGCCAAACCACCAGCCTTCTGAGTTTCGCCCCTCAATCCCTAACCTTTGACACCGATTTGGCAAGAGCCAAATTCTAATCAACTTCCATCTTAGGTCAGTCTCCTATTGAGTCTGAGATGTCCCTAGGGCCAACGTCTACTTAGATTTAGTTAGGCTTGGGTTAGTGAGTGAGGAGATTGTTTGTGGGCTAAGGGAGGGTAATGACTTTCCCACCTTATCTTGTTTATAGGACAAGCCCTTAATTCAGTTTATTGCAGTGTACAAGTATATAGAAAATGTAACACTCAAGCAATATTTCATACAAAATAAACCTTATACAAAATGCTATGCACACATACCTTGGCTCCAGCACTCTTCAACAGTAAATAGAAAATGTAACAAAATAGACACGTGCCTAAATGCAAAGTCTAAACTATTTTTAGCATTTACAATTAACCTTTTACTGTTGAATTAGAAATTTATGTATAGTGAGTCAAACAAGGAAATAGCTACATATATTTAAACATTAAGATTCAGCCAACCTGGAAGAAACACAGGTTAGTAGTTCACTCAGATTACCACTGGAATGTAGCAAATCTGAGGGCTTCTGGGATCTGCTTTCTTGAGTAGAGTCCAGGGCCACTTATATGTCCACTGCAGAAAATATTTCCTTGATATCTATCACTAGACACTAAGAACAAAGAAGAAAATTACCAAAAATGTAAATTAAAAAAGAGAATTACTTACCATCCCTCCCCGACAACGGCGCCAAAATTTGATTGCAAGTAAATGTAGTGAGAATTACCGTCTAGCTTTGGGCTAACGGGTCGTGTCCATGAGGATGAATGCGATGAAAGCTTTTCGATGTATTATTTAAAAAAGTAACGAATGGTGTCGATGTTTTTTATGTCGAAAAGAGAATGGAGAGTAAGGAAGTGATTTAAAGAAAAATTAAAAACTTAAAGAAGGCTTTGGAAAAGATGATCTTTTAAAAGGCTTGAAGAATAGTTGGTTGTTTGTTTTAATATACGAAAAAGATCTGGGCTCACTATCTTACTACTCAACGATGTATTCCTCTCTTGAAAATTTCAGTGCCTCAACTTGATCATAGGCAAAAACTTAAGCTTGAATTTCAAAAGTCTTAAGTAAAGCAAATAAGATTGTTTGGAAAAGTTAACTTTTTCTTTTTTAAGAATTCATCTAGAACTAAATGTTAAATCATCAAGTTGTCTTTCAAGTATGAAATAAAAATAAGTTCAAGTGATGTTTTAAAAATAAAAGTTTTAGAAATCCAAGCCTGTAACACCCTGATTTTTAATATCTTAATTTAATATTTTAATCCGGGATTAGTAAAGTTATACAAAATTTTCTGAGGTGATGATTGAATAAATCTTTGCGTGAAAACATATATCTTAAATTTTCTACGGAAATTGGAATGGAATAAATAGGATGAATTTATATAAATTTATTTGTGTAAAACTTTATGTGGATGCAAACATTTCTTGTATAAATACATGCATACATGTATAGGGAATTTTTGTGTGTAGGTATATATATATACATGCCTAATATACATGGATACATAAACAATTTCTTATGTACAAATATTATAATATTATGATATAGAATTAGTGGAGGGGAGTAGGTGGAGTGTTAAGAGATGAAGACAAGTGGCACATATTGCAAGATTAATATATTTGGATAATTGTTTATTATAGGAAAGTGAGAGAATTAAACTAATTTTTCTCCCCCAAAATCTCTCTCTTTCTCTCTCTCCCTCACGCAAGTTTTCCCCCAAAACCTCTCTCTCTCTCTCTCGCGCGGGTGGCCAAGGCCAGGCGGGCCGCGGCCAGGGCGCGCGGCCAGCCGCGGCCACGCGCGACCGGAGGCGCGGCCAGCGGCGGCCAGGGCCGCGGCGGCGGCGGCGGCGGCCGGTTAGGGCGGCCGGGTCGGAAGACGGTGAGTAGGGTTTCTCCTTGTTCATTCCTCAATTTTTCCCTTTTGGAAAAGCCCTAGATCTGAATCTATTGTTTGAATAAAATTTTTCTCCCTTGAGTATTCTTGCAATTGTTCCTTGTTATTTAATGACTCCTAATGCATATAGTGATCTAAATTTGATGTTGGATTTGTGGAGTTGATCCAATTATAGGTAATTGATGGGTAGGGAGGTTACATGATAGTGTATGTCATGTGGTGATGGGGTTCATAAATTTTCGGATTTGAGTGTAAATCTCAACCCTTGAACTCTTAATCCCACATTTCAAGTTGATGGTGTTGAGACTTTCATTGAGAGCTTGTGAGGCTAATGTTTGAGAAATTTTGTTCTTCCTAAATTGGAATAAAATGCTTCACACAAATTTTGGTCCAGTGCGCGATGAACTTACTAGGTGTTGAAATCCTTGTAGTAGAACTTCCCTTTTGATTATGTGAACCTCTTGTAATATCATGCAACATAGCCTTTTGACGAAACTATAAATCATGTATGAAAGCATTATGTTCAAAGAAGGGTCATGGTTTGAGTTAGTTTAAATTTTATCAAGACGTATACTCTCTTGTAATTTGTATATGAGTCTATTTTGGAAATCGATCGGGGGTTAGTATTGGTTATCATGTATATGATTCTATTTTGTGAAAGCGATCGGGGGTTAGTATTGGTTATCATTAAATAAGCAAGGTTAAGCCGTAGAAATTTGGGTGGCATCGTATCAAAAGTCCTAGTAAAGATAAATATATTATTATTGGAAGACAAAGATTAATCTTAACCGTGGAATCAGTATCATAAACTTGTGAATCATTTCAATTGGGGGAGATCAAGTTATAGATCTCTCCTAACCTTTAGAGTAGATGGAGGATCTTGAAGCTTTCTGCACTTGTGAGGGTTGAACCTCTTGCCATCCTTACATAATAATTGTGCAATCGAATCAAGATTAGATCTTGGTCATGTTAGTGGGATAAGAAGAAAATTTTTACGTTAAGTCCAACTATGAAGTTGGAGGTGACTTAAAGAGGGGCTTGTGATAATCATGTGGTGATCGATCTATGAATGCTCTTATAAATATTCTCGTGACCAAAAGTCTAAATACTTAAGTTCATGCCTTCCTCATGATCTAATTTAGATGAGGAAATAAGAGGAAAAGTTGGGAAATTGTGTAGTTCAAAGCACTTTGTAATAATAATACAAATCTGTTAAAGTCTGTCCAGATCTGAAACCAGAATCTTGGGGTTTCTTTCGTTAGGATATTTAATGAGAAATAGGTCATGTGATATACCGTTGGAAAGCTAATCGAGTCTACTTTCCAACCGCGCTTACGGTGTCCTAATCCAATGTCTGTGCTGGGAATTATCACTGGAACTTGATAACTTGTCGAAAGTGCAAAGTTGCAGAATTTTAGATGTCTAAATGATTTTCTGTTTATTTCAGTTGTTCATGTGAATTAAGTGGGTCATTTAATATATTGGTAGAAAGATCAATAAATCTAAGTTTTAAAGGAAGTCCCTGCGTCTCATTCTAATAGCAAAAGTAGAAGTTACGATAAAATCATCTTCGATTGTTAGGGAGGTCAGATCCGATGAAACAGATTTAGGTGGATCTATGGGAAAATTATTGGAAATTATACAGGCATGTTGTGCTGAGTTTAGAACTAAACACTCTTCTTCAGTAACGCATGTTACGAACACGGGTATGTCATACTTATTTATTTAAATGCTGACTACTTTAAATTAATGTTTCATAACGAGGTTGCATGTACACTTAGTGTGCTGGTGTTTATCCTTAGACTCAGGTTTCGTTAATTTTATCAAAAATAAGGAATTATTGTGTTATGGACTCCAAAAGATATATTTCATCCTAACACATAATTTCTTTGGTGGCCTAGTAACTGGACTGTGAATAGAGTATTTATTGGCACATAGTCAGTAGAAATCTCTGAAGCGCCGAAAGTAAATGGTAAGGATGATAGACTGATAAATTGTAATTCACTGATAATTGGTCAAGTTATCGACCAGCACTAAATTGTATGGACAATAGACTAATAGATGAGTGAACATGAATACTAATTGAAAGGAAAGATTTTCTTATTGTAATATTTGAGAGTTGTATTCCAATTAACTAGCACGTATGAGACATTTGTTTCTCCTTATAGTCTCAACTTACCCATCCATTTAGCCAGGATGTTTGTGCGAGTAATACTTTTGCATACCGATAGCATGTGCCCCATAAGGTGACCAAACTTATGAGATACTTGAAATAAACACTTTCAATCGTATGTGCTATATCGTTTCAATTCTTAATGGTTTCCTTTCTCTTTTGAGTATAATGTCTTGATTTACGTTAGGGGTTAAAGAGTGATTGTGGCGTTCACATTATTCTAGTTAAAAGGGATAAACCGATTATCTGAGACGATGATCAACTCTATGGGCATAATAATGAATGTTTTGAAATCTCGTATATGAAGATTTGAAAGTGAGAAATATGGGTATGTGGCATATGTACATATGTACTATCTGGTCGTTATGCATGTGTGAACCATGTGAACATGATCGTTCCTCTGTTCAAATACATTTAGAGCATTACATAGAAAGCACCCATATTATATATCTTCACACATATACCATGTTACAAGAATAAAGGGATAGTAAGGCAGGCTTAGAACTGAACACAACCTTGTGTAATAAGTGTTGCATTTAATGTAGAATTTTGAAACATGGTGTACAAGGGCATTGGCATGTGTCTCACTGAATAAGAATCATTATGATTGATATGAATATGATGGGTGTATATCACTTGATTTATGTACTTAATGTAATTGGGTGGCATGTTCTGATTAATTAATTGGTGTGAATATTCCTGTAATGATGCAATCTAACAGATAAACATTAATTGTGAGTATGATTGCTTTTGTAAGGGAATTGATGTGCATGTATATGAATCTTATGAAACTGGATGCGTTGGTTATTGTGTTGTTATATATGTACACATTGTGTTATGAAGGAAGGGGCCGGGCGAGAGCCGGTAGGAGGGGGAAGACGGTGGGATTGTTGTATATATATATATATTGGAGGAAGGGGCCGTGCGAGAACCGGTAGGAGGGGGGAAGACGGTGTTATTGTTGTATATACATGCTATATATATCATATTGGGAGGAAGGGACCCGTATGGCACGGGCGGAGTGCGAAGACGGTGCTATGATATACATTTAATTGCATCCTTACAAATGATTGATAATGAATGGTTATGTGTGATACAAATGTGTATGTGTGTGTGTGTGTGACACTGGGGGTATGATGGATGTGTCGTTGTATATGACAATGAAACCATCAGAATACAAGTTTAGTTCATTGAAATGAATACCATATATTGGGTAAAAGTGTGCATGTGAATCAGTGCATTACTTGAAGTGTGATGCGTTATTGCATTATGAGAAATATGATGTGATTATATGTTATATAATTATGGCTTGTGATATAAGTGTTATTTGAATGCATAAACTAGGTCTATGACATAACTTTGGTGGTTGGTATATTATAGCGTGGAATACTAGGCACGTGAGTAATACACACTATGTACACTTAAGGCGAGAGAGTTTGGCTATGTAACTCATAGAACTTATCATACATAAAGATGAAAATTCAATAAAGAAATTGGGGAATACAATCAGAAGAGTCTGATCGTCCTCAGAAATTGTAGAAGCTGAGACCTTGATTATCAAACTATCGGATGCCTCCGATTCTTGTCTTCTTACTGTTTCAGATTCCTTTTATTGCGTGTATATTCATACTCTTGTTGAGATATTATCTTTTCTTGATTATTCCTACCTCACTCACTGAGCTGTCGAGCTCACCCTCCCACAGACTGATATATTGCAGGTTGCTTGGAGGCAGGGGTCAGGGTTATGCTGCGTAGGGTTCGTTCTGAGTCAATTCAATTCTTGTATTTTGGGACATTTGTGTTTGTGAATGATATATGTAGGTCATGGGAGACATGATTAATCTTGTATATACATATGTGGAGAACCTTGTAGTAGTTTCATTTCAAGTTGACATTTGAGATATTTTTATTGAGTTGTAACAATAAGAAGCGTATTATCAATATGATGCCATGAGAAGTTGAAAGTTATAAATTCTGAGAGCCTATGGATGTCTAGAAAGAAACTCTAGAGTTTATGTCATTTTGTTTCTCCATAAGTAGGCAATGTCAAGCCGAAACATATCATATCTGTATTGGATATTGCATCCGACCAGTAATTACAAAGGAGGTGCTGCTGAAATTTTTAAGAAATAAGGGAATGATTTGATTTATCGGTTTTATTAAGAGTATGTTATGTAAATTGAGGATTGTTAGACTGGGACCGTTACAGTTGGTATCAGAACACAGGATATAGAAAGAGGATAGACTTAGAATGAATAGTAGAAGAGGATTGGATAGATAGGGCGGATTGTTATGATTGATATGCATGGTTATGCTTTGTATGTATGTGAAATTATTGTTTGATATGGTAGGTTTAAGGGGGGGTAGGAGTTCTTACGTGTTTGACTAATCCTGAAGCGCGGGATATTTGGTCATTACCTTATGTTCGAATTATGGTACCCACATGCCATAATTCGGATGTGTTCGGCTGAGGGTGTGGGCCCTCAGTACGAGCTGCTAGTGGTATGGGACACTGGAGTAAGGAAATGATTAAAATATCAAGCGAGTTAAGATTAAGTCAGATCGTAAGAACATAGCATAGAGTTTGATCGAGAAATAGGAAACTTTGATGAGAAGGATTGAAGAAGATATGATGTTGGAAAGAGAAATCTGATGATATAAGAAAGAGATGTCATGGCATTATGCCTATCAAGTCCCGATTATACCAAGTTTCGAGGACGAAACTTTTGTGAGGAGGGTAGAACTGTAACACCCTGATTTTTAATATCTTAATTTAATATTTTAATCCGGGATTAGTAAAGTTATACAAAATTTTCTGAGGTGATGATTGAATAAATCTTTGCGTGAAAACAGATATCTTAAATTTTCTACGGAAATTGGAATGGAATAAATAGGATGAATTTATATAAATTTATTTGTGTAAAACTTTATGTGGATGCAAACATTTCTTGTATAAATACATGCATACATGTATAGGGAATTTTTGTGTGTAGGTATATATATATACATGCCTAATATACATGGATACATAAACAATTTCTTATGTACAAATATTATAATATTATGATATAGAATTAGTGGAGGGGAGTAGGTGGAGTGTTAAGAGATGAAGACAAGTGGCACATATTGCAAGATTAATATATTTGGATAATTGTTTATTATAGGAAAGTGAGAGAATTAAACTAATTTTTCTCCCCCAAAATCTCTCTCTTTCTCTCTCTCCCTCACGCAAGTTTTCCCCCAAAACCTCTCTCTCTCTCTCGCGCGGTGGCCAAGGCCAGGCGGGCCGCGGCCACGCGCGACCGGAGGCGCGGCCAGCGGCGGCGGCGGCCGGTTAGGGCGGCCGGGTCGGAAGACGGTGAGTAGGGTTTCTCCTTGTTCATTCCTCAATTTTTCCCTTTTGGAAAAGCCCTAGATCTGAATCTATTGTTTGAATAAAATTTTTCTCCCTTGAGTATTCTTGCAATTGTTCCTTGTTATTTAATGACTCCTAATGCATATAGTGATCTAAATTTGATGTTGGATTTGTGGAGTTGATCCAATTATAGGTAATTGATGGGTAGGGAGGTTACATGATAGTGTATGTCATGTGGTGATGGGGTTCATAAATTTTCGGATTTGGGTGTAAATCTCAACCCTTTAACTCTTAATCCCACATTTCAAGTTGATGGTGTTGAGACTTTCATTGAGAGCTTGTGAGGCTAATGTTTGAGAAATTTTGTTCTTCCTAAATTGGAATAAAATGCTTCACACAAATTTTGGTCCAATGCGCGATGAACTTACTAGGTGTTGAAATCCTTGTAGTAGAACTTCCCTTTTGATTATGTGAACCTCTTGTAATATCATGCAACCTAGCCTTTTGACGAAACTATAAATCATGTATGAAAGCATTATGTTCAAAGAAGGGTCATGGTTTGAGTTAGTTTAAATTTTATCAAGACGTATACTCTCTTGTAATTTGTATATGAGTCTATTTTGGAAATCGATCGGGGTTAGTATTGGTTATCATGTATATGATTCTATTTTGTGAAAGCGATCGGGGGTTAGTATTGGTTATCATTAAATAAGCAAGGTTAAGCCGTAGAAATTTGGGTGGCATCGTATCAAAAGTCCTAGTAAAGTTAATATATTATTATTGGAAGACAAAGATTAATCTTAACCGTGGAATCAGTATCATAAACTTGTGAATCATTTCAATTGGGGAGATCAAGTTATAGATCTCTCCTAACCTTTAGAGTAGATGGAGGATCTTGAAGCTTTCTGCACTTGTGAGGGTTGAACCTCTTGCCATCCTTACATAATAATTGTGCAATCGAATCAAGATTAGATCTTGGTCATGTTAGTGGGATAAGAAGAAAATTTTTACGTTAAGTCCAACTATGAAGTTGGAGGTGACTTAAAGAGGGGCTTGTGATAATCATGTGGTGATCGATCTATGAATGCTCTTATAAATATTCGCGTGACCAAAAGTCTAAATACTTAAGTTCATGCCTTCCTCATGATCTAATTTAGATGAGGAAATAAGAGGAAAAGTTGGGAAATTGTGTAGTTCAAAGCACTTTGTAATAATAATACAAATCTGTTAAAGTCTGTCCAGATCTGAAACCAGAATCTTGGGGTTTCTTTCGTTAGAATATTTAATGAGAAATAGGTCATGTGATATACCGTTGGAAAGCTAATCGAGTCTACTTTCCAACCGCGCTTACGGTGTCCTAATCCAATGTCTGTGCTGGGAATTATCACTGGAACTTGATAACTTGTCGAAAGTGCAAAGTTGCAGAATTTTAGATGTCTAAATGATTTTCTGTTTATTTCAGTTGTTCATGTGAATTAAGTGGGTCATTTAATATATTGCTAGAAAGATCAATAAATCTAAGTTTTAAAGGAAGTCCCTGCGTCTCATTCTAATATCAAAAGTAGAAGTTACGATAAAATCATCTTCGATTGTTAGGGAGGTCAGATCCGATGAAACAGATTTAGGTGGATCTATGGGAAAATTATTAGAAATTATACAGGCATGTTGTGCTGAGTTTAGAACTAAACACTCTTCTTCAGTAACGCATGTTACGAACACGGGTATGTCATACTTATTTATTTAAATGCTGACTACTTTAAATTAATGTTTCATAACGAGGTTGCATGTACACTCAGTGTGCTGGTGTTTATCCTTAGACTCAGGTTTCGTTAATTTTATCAAAATAAGGAATTATTGTGTTATGGACTCCAAAAGATATATTTCATCCTAACACATAATTTCTTTGGTGGCCTAGTAACTGGACTGTGAATAGAGTATTTATTGGCACATAGTCAGTAGAAATCTCTGAAGCGCCGAAAGTAAATGGTAAGGATGATAGACTGATAAATTGTAATTCACTGATAATTGGTCAAGTTATCGACCAGCACTAAATTGTATGGACAATAGACTAATAGATGAGTGAACATGAATACTAATTGAAAGGAAAAATTTTCTTATTGTAATATTAGAGAGTTGTATTCCAATTAACTAGCACGTATGAGACATTTGTTTCTCCTTATAGTCTCAACTTACCCATCCATTTAGCCAGGATGTTTGTGCGAGTAATACTTTTGCATACCGATAGCATGTGCCCCATAAGGTGACCAAACTTATGAGATACTTGAAATAAACACTTTCAATCGTATGTGCTATATCGTTTCAATTCTTAATGGTTTCCTTTCTCTTTTGAGTATAATGTCTTGATTTACGTTAGGGGTTAAAGAGTGATTGTGGCGTTCACATTATTCTAGTTAAAAGGGATAAACCGATTATCTGAGACGATGATCAACTCTATGGGCGTAATAATGAATGTTTTGAAATCTCGTATATGAAGATTTGAAAGTGAGAAATATGGGTATGTGGCATATGTACATATGTACTATCTGGTCGTTATGCATGTGTGAACCATGTGAACATGGTCGTTCCACTGTTCAAATACATTTAGAGCATTACATAGAAAGCACCCATATTATATATCTTCACACATATACCATGTTACAAGAATAAAGGGATAGTAAGGCAGGCTTAGAACTGAACACAACCTTGTGTAATAAGTGTTGGCCCAATGGCCTTCCACTCTAGTTTTGATGATGATCAACACTCATGTAATTATGTTTACTAATATTCTTGTGTTTCTAAGTTTCAGATCATTAACAGGATATTAGTTGGTGATTAGCTTCAACAAGATGATTAGAAGCTATTCATGATGATTCCGGTGCCAAAGCTTAAAGATCATACCTTTGCACTTGGAGAATCACGGAGTTTGGACCGAGTCTACTTGGAGATGAAGATCGTCAAGAAGACTTAGGTATCCTAGTTTAGATTATGAGTTTTAGATCCATTTGTAAAGCTTAGTATAGTTGATATGCTCAAGTGCACAAACACACACGTTTTATGTTTTGATGTGTGGTTTCATGAATAGTTGATCAAAACAAGTTTACATATGGTATATGTATAGTAGATGTTTTCTATTTATACATACATGCTTTAACTTGGTAAACAAACTTATTTTGATATCCCTATTCATGTTTTGGAAAAATCAAGTTTGATAAAAATACCGGTTTTTTGTTTTTTTGATAAAATTTGCAAGACACAAAAATGAATTGATATGTTGATATATTGTCTTGAAATTTTTATCACATGTTTATGTTTTAACATAAAATGATAAAACAAGTTTTATGGAATTTTCAGAAATGATAAAAGAATTTTGTAAAATATTTTTCCCTAAATTTCTGACTGGTTTTTGGGCTGACAGGCTGGTCGGTCGACCGTGCCGGTCGACCGCACCAAAGGGCCGGTCGACCGATCCGGTTGACCGATGTGCACAGATGTGCACGTCTGTTAAGCACAGAACCGGTCGACCGGGTCGGTCGACCGAGGTGAGAGCTCTGCTCTCGGGATTTTTCGGTCGACCGGGCCGGTCGACCGCTAGTGCCCAACGGTCACATTTTTGACCGTTGGCGGTCGAACGGGCCGGTCGACCGGTGGCTGTCAGAACTGCCACATCAGCCTAACGGCTAGTTTTGTATAGGGGCTATATAAACCCCATCTCTTTGGGGATTTTGGCCAAGTTTTTCAAGAAGAAAAATACCAGTTTTCTGAAGTGTTTAAAAGAGTTTTAAAAGAGTTTTAAGTGCTAACAAGATTTATTCTTTGTGTTTTTGGGTTTTGAAAAAATCAAAGAAATTGGAATTTGGGATTTTTGTATTGGCTTTCATTCTTTATCTTTTACAAGAAATTTCTCAAGTGTTTTTCTTTGAGTTCTTGTTTTCCAAAACACATAGTTTCCACACTTGAGCCATATCTTCTATCCTAAACTATTAGGATCTTGTTTTGTGGAAAAAGAGAAAAAGAAAGTGTTTGAGGTTGTTGTTGTAAACCTCTTGTGTTGTAACCCTCCTTTTATTTGTGAATCCCTCTTCGGTAGAGGTGATCGGAGTGGTATTGGTTTGGATCCCTCAAGTGTGAGGTGATTGGGATTGTCTTTGTAAGCCTCTTAGGTAGAGGTGTGGTTGTTGGTTGACACCTCTAGTGTGAGGTGTTGTGGTTTGTATTGAGAGAGGAGTTCGGTACTCCTTGGGTTGTAAGAAATCCTCTTCGGTAGAGGTTCCCTCGGTGGGAGTTGAGATAGTGGAAATCCTACACGGTGGTGTAGGCGGGGATGTAGAGCAAGGTGCTCGAACCTCGAAACAAATCTTGGTGTTTGCGTATTGATCCATTGTCTCTCTAACTCTCTCTCATTTATATTGTGCAAAGCATCATACTTCATATCATCATATCATATTTGCTTGTGTTGAGCATAACTCATATTGCCATATCATATTGCTTGTGTTGCCTTGCATTATTTCATATTGCTATATTCTTTATTGCTTGGCTTGATTGTGTGTGCACATTGCTTGGATTGCTTGTGTGTGTGTGCCTAACTTATACTCATCCAACAAGAGCTTCACATAGCACCTCAACCCATTTCAAGGGGAATCAAGGGGAGTTAGTCCAGAGCCTCGCAAGGGAAATTCGGCTACACTTGTTGTATTGTATTAGTTTGTGCATAATTTGCATTAGCTTCCGCATTTAGCGCACTTAGTTTGCATTAAGTTTCTTAGATTAGCACTTACACCTATTCACCCCCCCCCTCTAGGTGTTTTTCAATTGGTATCAGAGCTAGTGCTCCTGATACTTAGGCTTAACATCCTAGGAGTGAGATCCATTTGCTTGCTAATCTACATTTGCATTTGATTGTTTGCACATATTTAGTTTATACCATGGACTTCATGACCCCTCCTAGCTTTGACCCTTCCAACATTGATGTTTGGAAGTATAGGATGTCCATGTACCTAAAGACCCTAGGTTTGCATGTCTTCCTTACCGCCACCAAGAGATGTTATCTTGGTGATGGTAATCATATAGGGGCCAATGCACAAGCCCTTGAGGCCATTAGAAGCACATTACCTAAAGATTATCTTATGCGTGTTTCTAATCTTGATTCCGCTTTTGCAGTGTGGAACAAGTTGACAACAACCACCACCTCCAAGCTTCAATTGCCAATCCAAGAAGAGGAATCTAGTGGAGAATCCGATTCACAATGCTTCATGGTCCAAGGGAATGACTCCCTTGAGGTAAAATCGGAACTTCAATTAGATAGTGATGATTGCTCTAGTTCTTCATGTGATAATTTTGATGCCCATGCTTTAAATGAAGAACTTTCTATTGTTTGTGAAAAACTAATTGAAAAATATAAGATTTTGAAAAAGAAAAGTCTAGAAATTGAAAAAGAAAATAAATATTTGCATTCTAGACTTGACAATGTTTTGCAAGAGAAGGATGAGATTGCTAATGAAAGGGACTCATTAAAATCTCAACTTAATCTTGCTTTAAATGAAAATAAAATTTTGAAAAATAAAAATGATTGTGAAGATGTTGAAGAAAAATGATTCTTTAACTTCAAAACTTGATTTTGTTTTAAAAGTAACCATTCTTTGAAAAATGAAATTGAATTTATTTCAAAAGAATTAGAAATTTGTTTAAAGAAAAATATTGTTTTGAAAAATAATATGGATGCACATGTTTGCCATGCTAGGGTAGTTTCACCTAGAACACCTATTGCATGCCACACTTCTTCTTTGATTAACAATGATATATCCATGCTTAAGAAGAGTGTTGATTGTTTGGGCTCCACTTTGAGCCAATGTGTAGTGGGCCATACACGCTTGGAATTTTTGTTTCGAAAGAAACAAGTTCCTTCTATTCATGCACACCCTACACGGCATACACATGCTCCTCACGGACACACTTCTCACATGTATGCTCATGTGTACACTTGTACACATTGTGGACATAAGGGCCACCTTGCTAAATTTTGTTATGATAGATTACATACTCCTAATTTAGCAAAGAATTTTGTTTGGGTTAGAGAAGGTACTAACCCCATGGACCCAATAAGAAATGGGTACCAAAGACCACCCCTCCTTTGTTTAATGTAGGTGTGGGCTCTCACATGACATGAGAGTAATAGCACCCTTGAGTAGATGCGTTCCGGACTTAAAGGAAATCAATTGGATGCATCACTTTCAAGGGAAGAGATGGTGGAGAGGACCACCAAGTTTTGGAGACAAGGAGAGTTGCCTTGAGGTTTTGGTAACGATTCCTAAACTCCCATGCCTTCATATTCATTTGTTTATGGCATGTTTTTGATGTCTATGGATTAGTATGTTCATTCCATGTTTATTAGATCCTTGACATACATGTATAGTATTTGAGACACACATGCTTATTTGAATCATACTTAGTGTTCTCACTTTTGTTTAAGCTATAGTGTACATCATGAATCTAATACATGTGAATTCACATAATAATCATGTTTTAGTTTTATCATGATGACTTTTAGATTTGTTTTGATGCTTCATGTTTTGAATATATGTTTAAGTGTTAGTTTTCATTAAGACTAGTTATATACTTGTACATAGAATGGGCCACAAACAAATCTATATATGTTTGGGATTGAATGCTTGTTTGTTCCCATTAGATGTGCTAGTATAGTCTAGTTTTGATGATTCATACATTTTAAACTTGTATTCCATTTTTGGTATTTGTTCTTATGAGTTTTCATTTCATGTATATGTGTATTTTGCTAAACTTGAAGATATACACGTATACCCCTTGAGTCATTTGCCTTTCATGCAAATATCTATTATGGACTCAAAGTGTGTTTAAGGGATATGTATGTATACTTCTTGTGTTGACAAATCATACATATACCTTGAAAAGAATTGGTATCAAATTGTTTTAATGAAAAGCTAAATTATCATACTTTTCATGCTTTTCATGTTTTCATGATTGTCATGTTTATTGTGTCAATATTTAACTTCATGTATATGTCCATCTTATCCAAACTATTGACTATACATGAGTATCCTTTTTGAGCCACGTGCCTTAATGCATATATCTTGTGGACTCTTTATGTTTTGGATATGTATGTATACGTTAGTTTGTATTAGACATACATATGCCTTGAAGATTAGATAGTTTTGATGATTTCGTGTTTTAAAGAATAATTGAGCTTATTGCCTAATTTTCATATTTATGATCTTCATAATTTATTTGTACACTCACATCTATTGCTTGCTCATGTTTTGTTTTCATGAGTCTTATTTATGCCTAATTGAACTTGAGTGTTTGATATGATGTGAATTTCATGTTTATGGAAAACAATTTTGTTTTATTCCTTGCTTGAAGGATTTCGTACTAGTTAACAAGTTTTCCATTTAACTAGTTGCGATGTTCTTCACTTTGGTAGAGTTTTTCAAACTAAGCTATAATTTTCAAATCTAATTTTGAAAACCCCTACCTTCCAAGGGCGGTAGGATGGGAGATCATGTTCATGTATGCCCTGAATTGAAAATCTTTAAAACTTGAATTATGATTGGGTGGTAGATAATATGATGTATACACTTGAACTTATTATTATGTCAATTGGTATCATTGAACTCTTTCAATTGGTATCATTTTGATCTTCTTGTATACTCATATATGTTTTGTATGTATGTATGCTTTAAATTTCAAGTATATCAATTTCTATTGGTATCTATTTTTCATACATATATATGTTTGTGTTTATGCTAGTGCTTGAGTTTCAATTTTGTTTAAATTGATTACTTTTAAATTGTTATCAAGACTATGCATGTCTTTAGTTTGTTTTTCATAAAGGGGGAGAAAATTTGATTTTATACTTCAATTGGTATTTGTACTCCCACTCTTTATGATTAAAAGTTGTTATTTTGAACATATGATATCAACATCAAATTTGTTTATATATTTTCAAAAATGAAATATATTCTTACAATTGGTATCAAAATTTGTGTTTAGACATTCAAAATTTGTTATGTTGTTTTACAATTGGTAATTTGTTATGTTTAATTACAATTGGTATTTTCAAAATTTTGTTTAAAGAAAATATTCAAAGTTTTGATTTGTATTTCCTATATGCAAGGAGAGCTTAACATCTCTCTTACATATAGATTCATGTTGAGTATATTATAAATTGAGGAGCTTGACAACTCTTCTTTATATGATATACGTGTGTAGGGGGAGCTTCACATCTCCTCTTATGCATTACATAATATGGTTATGTGAATTGGGGCTTGTCATCCCTTCTTCATGTAATGCATATGTGTAGGGAAGCTAACTTAGCGTCTTCCTCTTCATGAATGTATATAGCATATAACATATATTGATCCTTGTTTATTGGTATCAAGATGCTTCATTGACATATTTTCTAATTGATATCATGTTTGTGGTCACCCCTTATTGACTTTGTTTTTGTTTTAGACCAAAAGGGGGAGAACATTGTCTTTTATTGTTTTGTTTGACATAAAGGGGAAGAAAGATTTTTACCCCTCGTTTTATTTATGGTTTTGATTACCCCTTTGTTGATGATTGACAAAAAGGGGGAGAAAGATTTATGAAGTTTTATATGCATGCTTATGTTTATGCATATATTATGTTTTAATCTCAAAAATCTCAAGAATATTAAGTTTAATTGATTTATAGAGTTTGCTTTGTAATTGGTATCTAGAGCTTATTTTGTTTTGAATATTCCATTTGATATCTAGAACCATTTATTGTTTATGCATATGCATGTTTCATGTTTAATATTCATTGCATATATTTATTGTTTATCCCTATGCATGAGTTAAGGGGGAGCTTCCTTGAAGCTTATCTTTAATCCATGCATATATAACTCCATGAGTTTTGTCATCATCAAAAAGGGGGAGATTGTTGGCCCAATGGCCTTCCACTCTAGTTTTGATGATGATCAACACTCATGTAGTTATGTTTACTAATATTCTTGTGTTTCTAAGTTTCAGATCATTAACAGGATATTAGTTGGTGATTAGCTTCAACAAGATGATTAGAAGCTATTCATGATGATTCCGGTGCCAAAGCTTAAAGATCATACCTTTGCACTTGGAGAATCACGGAGTTTGGACCGAGTCTACTTGGAGATGAAGATCGTCAAGAAGACTTAGGTATCCTAGTTTAGATTATGAGTTTTAGATCCATTTGTAAAGCTTAGTATAGTTGATATGCTCAAGTGCACAAACACACACGTTTTATGTTTTGATGTGTGGTTTCATGAATAGTTGATCAAAACAAGTTTACATATGGTATATGTATAGTAGATGTTTTCTATTTATACATACATGCTTTAACTTGGTAAACAAACTTATTTTGATATCCCTATTCATGTTTTGGAAAAATCAAGTTTGATAAAAATACCGGTTTTTTTGTTTTTGATAAAATTTGCAAGACACAAAAATGAATTGATATGTTGATATATTGTCTTGAAATTTTTATCACATGTTTATGTTTTAACATAAAATGATAAAACAAGTTTTATGGAATTTTCAGAAATGATAAAAGAATTTTGTAAAATATTTTTCCCTAAATTTCTGACCTGGTTTTTGGGCTGACAGGCTGGTCGGTCGACCGTGCCGGTCGACCGCACCAAAGGGCCGGTCGACCGATCCGGTCGACCGATGTGCACAGATGTGCACGTCTGTTAAGCACAGAACGGGTCGACCGGGTCGGTCGACCGAGGTGAGAGCTCTGCTCTCGGGATTTTTCGGTCGACCGGGCCGGTCGACCGCTAGTGCCCAACGGTCACATTTTTGACCGTTGGCGGTCGACCGGGCCGGTCGACCGGTGGCTGTCAGAACTGCCACATCAGCCTAACGGCTAGTTTTGTATAGGGGCTATATAAACCCCATCTCTTTGGGGATTTTGGCCAAGTTTTTCAAGAAGAAAAATACCAGTTTTCTGAAGTGTTTAAAAGAGTTTTAAAAGAGTTTTAAGTGCTAACAAGATTTATTCTTTGTGTTTTTGGGTTTTGGAAAAATCAAAGAAATTGGAATTTGGGATTTTTGTATTGGCTTTCATTCTTTATCTTTTATAAGAAATTTCCCAAGTGTTTTTCTTTGAGTTCTTGTTTTCCAAAACACATAGTTTCCACACTTGAGCCATATCTTCTATCCTAAACTATTAGGATCTTGTTTTGTGGAAAAAGAGAAAAAGAAAGTGTTTGAGGTTGTTGTTGTAAACCTCTTGTGTTGTAACCCTCCTTTTATTTGTGAATCCCTCTTCGGTAGAGGTGATCGGAGTGGTATTGGTTTGGATCCCTCAAGTGTGAGGTGATTGGGATTGTCTTTGTAAGCCTCTTAGGTAGAGGTGTGGTTGTTGGTTGACACCTCTAGTGTGAGGTGTTGTGGTTTGTATTGAGAGAGGAGTTCGGTACTCCTTGGGTTGTAAGAAATCCTCTTCGGTAGAGGTTCCCTCGGTGGGAGTTGAGATAGTGGAAATCCTACACGGTGGTGTAGGCGGGGATGTAGAGCAAGGTGCTCGAACCTCGAAACAAATCTTGGTGTTTGCGTATTGATCCATTGTCTCTCTAACTCTCTCTCATTTATATTGTGCAAAGCATCATACTTCATATCATCATATCATATTTGCTTGTGTTGAGCATAACTCATATTGCCATATCATATTGCTTGTGTTGCCTTGCATTATTTCATATTGCTATATTCTTTATTGCTTGGCTTGATTGTGTGTGCACATTGCTTGGATTGCTTGTGTGTGTGTGCCTAACTTATACTCATCCAACAAGAGCTTCACATAGCACCTCAACCCATTTCAAGGGGAATCAAGGGGAGTTAGTCCAGAGCCTCGCAAGGGGAATTCGGCTACACTTGTTGTATTGTATTAGTTTGTGCATAATTTGCATTAGCTTCCGCATTTAGCGCACTTAGTTTGCATTAAGTTTCTTAGATTAGCACTTACACCTATTCACCCCCCCCTCTAGGTGTTTTTCAATAAGTGTTACATTTAATGTAGAATTTTGAAATATGGTGTACAAGGGCATTGGCATGTGTCTCACTGAATAAGAATCATTATGATTGATATGAATATGATGGGTGTATATCACTTGATTTATGTACTTAATGTAATTGGGTGGCATGTTCTGATTAATTAATTGGTGTGAATATTCCTGTAATGATGCAATCTAACAGATAAACATTAATTGTGAGTATGATTGCTTTTGTAAGGGAATTGATGTGCATGATATATGAATCTTATGAAACTGGATGCGTTGGTTATTGTGTTGTTATATATGTACACATTGTGTTATGGAGGAAGGGGCGGGCAGGAGCCGGTAGGAGGGGGGAAGACGGTGGGATTGTTGTATATATATATATATATATTGGAGGAAGGGGCCGTGCGAGAACCGGTAGGAGGGGGGAAGACGGTGTTATTGTTGTATATACATGCTATATATATCATATTGGGAGGAAGGGACCCGTATGGCACGGGCGGAGTGCGAAGACGGTGCTATGATATACATTTAATTGCATCCTTACAAATGATTGATAATGAATGGTTATATGTGATACAAATGTGTATGTGTGTGTGTGTGACACTGGGGGTATGATGGATGTGTCGTTGTATATGACAATGAAACCATCAGAATACAAGTTTAGTTCATTGAAATGAATACCATATATTGGGTAAAAGTGTGCATGTGAATCAGTGTATTACTTAAAGTGTGATGCGTTATTGCATTATGAGAAATATGATGTGATTATATGTTATATAATTATGGCTTGTGATGTAAGTGTTATTTGAATGCATAAACTAGGTCTATGGCATAACTTTGGTGGTTGGTATATTATAGCGTGGAATACTAGGCACGTGAGTAATACACACTATGTACACTTAAGGCGAGAGAGTTTGGCTATGTAACTCATAGAACTTATCATACATAAAGATGAAAATTCAATAAAGAAATTGGGAATACAATCAGAAGAGTCTGATCGTCCTCAGAAATTGTAGAGGGTGAGACCTTGATTATCAAACTATCGGATGCCTCCGATTCTTGTCTTCTTACTGTTTCAGATTCCTTTTATTGCGTGTATATTCATACTCTTGTTGAGATATTATCTTTTCTTGATTATTCCTACCTCACTCACTGAGCTGTCGAGCTCACCCTCCTACAGACTGATATATTGCAGGTTGCTTGGAGGCAGGGGTCAGGGTTATGCTGCGTAGGGTTCGTTCTGAGTCAATTCAATTCTTGTATTTTGGGACATTTGTGTTTGTGAATGATATATGTAGGTCATGAGAGACATGATTAATCTTGTATATACATATGTGGAGAACCTTGTAGTAGTTTCATTTCAAGTTGACATTTGAGATATTTTTATTGAGTTGTAACAATAAGAAGTGTATTATCAATATGATGCCATGAGAAGTTGAAAGTTATAAATTCTGAGAGCCTATGGATATCTAGAAAGAAACTCTAGAGTTTATGTCATTTTGTTTCTCCATAAGTAGGCAATGTCAAGCCGAAACATATCATATCTGTATTGGATATTGCATCCGACCAGTAATTACAAAGGAGGTGCTGCTGAAATTTTTAAGAAATAAGGGAATGATTTGATTTATCGGTTTATTAAGAGTATGTTATGTAAATTGAGGATTGTTAGACTGGGACCATTACAAAGCCCATCCTCATGTGACTTCAAAAATACTCCCAAAGAAGTAAGGCTTAGTTTAAGGCATTCATATGATTCCGTTGGGTTCTTTACATCAAAATCATTCAAAACAAGAGGGATCGAAGAGAGATGATAGTGAGCCCAGAAAAACAAGTTTAACTACTCATAATTAAGGTAAAACAAGACATGCAAATGAAATGAAATATACCCGAGATTTGGAGAAGAAAAGAAGTCTTGATCCTTTATTGATGTCACTTCAACTTTAGATTACAATCACTCTTTTCGTCTCTCTCACTTGTATTTGGACTGAACTATAACTTAAAAACAAAGATACAACTTCTCAATAACTATCTAACAAAGAACTTAAACCCTAAAAATAAAGAGAAAAACTTAAACTAGTCTTCAGTCCATCCTTCTCCGGAAAATGCAGTATTATAGGCCAAAACCAAACGGGAGAGAGCGTACGAAGATAGGGGAGCAAATGCTCCCCCAACAAATTTTCGCGGCCTGGGTGTGGCCAGGTGGCCACACCCGGAGGGTGATGCTCCCTGGTTTCGCGATATAATTTTATCTCTTGCTGGATTTGCAGTTTTGGATCCGAAATTCGACGAAACCTTCTTTGATCTTCAGCTTTAACCAATTGATTTGTGAAGATCTTATTTTAACTGTTTGTGTAACTGGTTGTATCTTCTCTGATCTGCCCTAATCTGCTCTGGTCTTTAATTTGAATTAATTCTTAATTAAATCAGAATTTTGATGGGCTTTTGGACTCATTTTTCTTCCTTCTCCTTTAGTAATGGACCTGCATTTTATAAAGAAGAATATAAGACTAAATACATGATTTATTAGACAATAATTATGGGAATGTGACATTATATATGCAATATACATGATCAATCACGGTTCGTCAGCAACATCGTCGTGGGACTCAGACGTCAGCATCAGCAATATCTTCGAAAGTCTCTCAATGAATATGGTATCAACCAGCCATGTTGAAGATGACGAAGAAGATACTTTTGAATCTGAAGAATTAATCCAGTCGGACTTTGATTCATGGATTAAACACTTAAATACTCTTTATGATACACGCTTCGAACAATGCGAACCACCCACTGAGGATAAAGTGACTCAGATAAATCTTAGAGATGAGGCTAATCTCAAGCCCATCTTCATAAGTGAGAGCTTGTCTTCTTACGAGAAAGAAGACCTAATACTGCATATACGAGAGTATATAGTTGTCTTCGCTTGGAATTATGAGGACATGCCCGAGCTCGATCCCCATATTGCCATGCATCAGCTCAACTTCAACCTGGACGCCAAACCAGTCAAACAACAACAATGATGGTTCCATCCTGAGATTATGGATGCAATTGAATCAGAAGTCAAAAAGATTATAAACTCTGATTTCATTAGGGAAAAATAACATCCTAATTAGGTGGCCAATATTATTCCCGTTCTCAAGAAGAATGAAAAGATCCGGATCTGCATCGACTACTGCGATCTGACTGCCGCCTGCCCTAAAGACGAATTCCCTCTCCTGATCACGAATGTCATGATCAACAATACATTCGGCTTTGAGCGGATGTCTTTCATGGATGGTTTCTTATGGTATAATCAAATTAAGATGTATCCTGAAGATGAAAAGCACATATCTTTCAGGATGCCTGTGGGAGTATATTGCTACACATTGATGCCCTTCGGCTTGAAGAATGCTGGTGCTACATATCAACGCGCCATGAATGTGATCTTTCACGACCATATACGCATGACCATAGAATGCAACGTTGATGATATCGCCGTGAAGAGGTGCCACAAGGGCGATCACCTCACAGACCTGAGGAGAGTGTTCGACATCATGTGGGTTCACCAGTTGAAAATGAACCCAACTAAGTCCTTCCCGGGGGTAGCCAGTGGTAAATTCCTTGGATTTATAGTTACATCCAAAGGAATTCATCTGGATCCTGAGAAGATTCGTGCCATCTAAGAGATGCAATCTCAAAGAAATCTCAAAAAACTCAGAGGTTTATAGGGACGATTGGCGTACATCCAGATATTCATATTAAATCTCTCAGGATGTTGCTAACCTTTCACCAAGCTGATGAAGAAGGGAGTCTCATTCGTCTGGGACAATGCTTACAAAGAAACATTATTTGAAGAGATCAAGGAGTATCTCATACCCCGCCGGTTCTGGTAGCTCTAGTACGAGGAAAGCCTTTCATGTTATATGTTCGAGTGATGAATCATTCCTTAGGAGTGTTATTAGCTCAAAACAATGACCAAAACTATGAACATGCAATCTACTATTTAAATAGAACAATGATTGGGGTGGAGCACCGTTACAACCAAATCAAAAAGAGTGCTTAGCCTTGGTCTTCACTATCCAAAAGATGCGACACTACCTTACATGGCAACGCATTCAAGTCATATCCAAGAGTCAATCCTTTATGATTGCTGATGACGAGTCCATCTTCTTTGAACAACAAACTAGCGAAATTGGCCATATTGCTCTCACAGTATAAGATGTCATTCATGCTACAAAAGGCGCTTAAAGGTCAAGCTGTGACGGATTTCCTAGTCGATCATCTAGTTTCAAGAACTTCAAAACTTTATAACAATCTTCCAGACGAGATTGCTGAAGTTAACTTGATCAATACCTCCTCAGAAGAGTAAGTGTGGCAACTATTCTTTGATGGAGTATCTAGGACAAATCCTAAGGGAAATATCATTGCAGGTGTGGGGGTAGTACTTATCTCCCCACATAACTATGTGGTTCCTCATGCAATTTTATTAACAGAGCCGTGTTCCAACAATGTCACGGAATACAATGCTCTCTTAATCAGAATGCAACTTTCTGAAGAGATTGGGGTCAAAAATCTCGAAGCATACGGTGATTCAAAGCTCATCATTAACTAAGTTCGCAGAGAGTACGAAGTACGACATGAAGACTTGGTACCCTATCTGATCAGTCACTAATATTGCATATACATTGTTACATTCCTGCATTTTATTTTAAATAAACTCTGGTATTTAATTATTTTTTACCATTTAAATTGTGCAGGTCTTTACCAAGGGAAAAGGAGAGAAAACGAGCCCAAAAGCCCACTTAAATTCAGATTTAAATGAGCTTAATTAAAAAATCAAGGATTGGGACAAAAAAATTAAGGTGACAGAGAAAATCGGAGTAGATAATAGCAAATAGAAACCGGTTATAATCGGATTTTTTTGGATTTTTTTGGTTAGCTTGAGATATCACCAAATCCAGAGACTATATTGAAAATCTAATTGGATAAAAGGAAGTATTGAAGCATCAACAGACCACGGCCCCTGGATTTGGCCAGATCCTGGTCGCGGATCCGAGGCAAAAGCCGCGGATTCGTGGCTTGGTTAAAGCTGTTGGGGGGGAGCGTCAACTCCCCCTAACTTCGTATGCTCTCCCCCGTTTGGTTTTTTACTTATAAATACTGGGATTTCTCAGTGTATAGGGAACGATGAAGCAGAGATAGATTCTTAGGCCTGTTTTTCATTCTTTTTAGTGTACGTTTATATTTTCGTTTTATGTAATTTTAATTTCTTTGTAAGCAAAGGTTAGACTAAGATTCAAGTAAGAGAGAGAGATTTATTTGAGAGTGACACCAATGTAACCTTCTCCTTTCTTCCATCGTTTCTGCAAGCAATAAAAAGGTAACTTTTTTATGTTCTTCTTTATTTTTATTTTCTTCTTCTTCTTTCTACTCTTCCTCTTTCGGTTTTGATGATAGTCCAAGTGAGTCAAATAGAATCGATATTGCCTTGCCTTAGCGAGTGCCATCGATAGCTCATGATGATGGATTCTTCCCTATGTTTGTATCATTTCATACTTGTTCGAAGAAGCCTTGATGATGTAATGTGAATTGGCATAGAGTTAACCTTATGAGTGATGTGCTGATCGCCTCCAGATCAAGGTAAACATGCAAGAATTCCAGGTAAGTCATCAACCGGAAAAAAGTAAGTATTTCTTTTAGATTTTCTTTCTTTTCTTTTAATCTTTAGTTTAGATCACCTCCATCACCAAATCTCTACTATTTTTCACTTTCTCTGTACAAAATCACCATCTCCTTTTATCTACCACTTTTACAATCTAGCATAACTTATTTTCTTTTTCTTTTCAAGAATTAAAAGAAGAACTTTAACCGTTCTTTGTAACTTAAAAGAGAACTTGCAAAAAGCTTCCATCGCTAGTCCCTCCTTGAGGATCACGACCCGCATAGCCACTTGCTATTGTGGTAGCTGATTAATCTATAATTCTGCATTATTATATCACATTTTCTTACTGATTTATAATAAAATATCATTTCTAACTGTGTTTTGGTCTATTTTGCAGATAATCAAGAGTCCAGGGGTAAAGGAGTAATAAAAGCTTAATTAAACCAATTTTCGGGTAATTATATCCAGATTTTTTGAAGGCCAAGCTAGAGAGTTTCTAGAATATATATTGAATCTAGACGTTGGCGAGTGTCTGACAAAAATCTGAACGTCAATAACCGAATCCAAGAATATCTGGCAGGCCTCCGAAGCGAGACGAATCCGCGTACCAAAACCATGGATCTTAGTCCCTGGTTTTGCCGTGAAAATGCGGCAAATGCCACATTTTTGCGGCATTATGGTGGGCCCACGTGTCGATTTTCGACGCGTAGCCTCGTCTTGCCTTCTAGATTCTTCTTTTGCCTATAAATACTGTAGGTTTTGGCCAGAAACAAAGCAGATTGAGAAATAGGCTAGGTTTTCTTTCTTTTAATGTAGGTAGTGTTGGTGTTCTTCTTTTCTTTTCTTTTCTTTTGTATTTTCATTTCGTTTTTAGATATGTATTAGGGCTGAGAGATTCAGAGAGAGAAAGAGAAAGATTGATGTAATAGATGGTGACAATCTATGTAAAGGTGTCTCCTTTCTTCTCCATTGTAATCTTCTCCATCTTCTACATGATGCTTAGCTAATTTTTCTTTTCATGATAATTTAACTACTAACCACTAACTATCTAACTTCTTACTTGATAATCCACATGAATCTAATAGCCTCTACAAGGCCTTGCTCTTGCAAGAGCCATTGATTGCTCATGATGATGGATTCTAACATTCTAACACTCTAACATCTAACTACTAACAAGCTAACTTGCTATGCTAACTTTATTTCATGCTCACCTCTAATTGGTTTTAATGATTTAATAGTAGCTTCCATTTTGAATGTGTGGTTTGGATGTGTTTGAATGTGGAAGAACAATCTTATGTGCCATGCAATGTATCGTCTCTTGAAGCCAAGGACTAGTGATGGCCAAGGATCCATGTGAGGTAACTATCACTAAGAGGTTAGCATGGTTAGTAGAGCAATTAGTAGTTAGTAGCCATGAGTTTTCTCTTATCTAATTTTAAAAATTAATTTCAAAACTCTTTTATCATTTTCCCATTGTTGTTTTCACCACCTTCTTAGTTCACCTTTACTTCATCTTCTTTTTGTTTTCAAAACCACTTCTATTTTATTTTCACATCGCTGTTTTATCGCCTTCTCCACCTATCACTTTCAGATTTTTTTTTCTTTTTCTCATTCTTTTACAAAGAAGAACTTGTTAATAACCAATGTGAATAAAAATTGTTAATGCTTCTATCGCCTCCGTCCCTGTGGATTCGACCCATTGAGCTAATGCTATAACGAAAGTATCGAGGGAACATTAGCACACACATAATTTTATTTATTTCATAAATACACGTTTTTGAGTGCTTGTTTCGCCCTGATCAGCAGCATTAGTACCTTGTACGTTTCAATCTTAATTTCTAAACTATCATTTTCTGTGTGTAGGTTCCAAACTCAATCAAATTTTGGCGCCATCGCCGTGGAGGGATGGTAAGTAATTCTCTTTTCAAATTTATATTTTGGTTAACTTTCTTCTTTGTTCTTGGTGGGTAGTGATAGATATCAAGAAAATTTTTGTTGCAGTAGACATATAAGTGGCCCTGAACTCTGCTCAAGAAAGCAGAGCTCAGAAGCCCTCAAATTTGCAACATTCCAGTAGCAATCTAAGTGAACTATTAACCTATATTTTTTGCGGGTTGGCTGAATTGCAAAGTTTAAATATCTGTAGCTATTTATGTCCTTGTTTGACTCACTATACATACATTTCTATTTCAACAGTAAAAGGCTGATTGTAAATGCTAAAAACGGTTTAGACTTTGCATTTAGGCACGTGTCTATTTCCTTACATTTTCTATTCACTATTGATGAGTGCTGGAGCCAAAGTATGTGTGCATAGCATTTAGTATAAGGTTCATTCTTGTATGAAATATTGCTTGAGTGTTACTTTTTCTATATACTTGTACACTGCACAAAACTGAATTAAGGGTTGTCCTATAAACAAGATAAGGTGGGGAAGTTATTACCCTCCCTTAGCCCACAAACAATCTTCACATTCACTAACCCAAGCCTAACTAAAACTGAGTAGACGTTGGCTCTAAGGACATCTCGGACTCAATAGGAGACTGACCTAAGGGGAAGTTAATTAGAATTTAACTCTTGCCAAATCAGTGTCAAAGGTTGGGGATTGAGGGGCGAAACCCCGAAGATTGGTGGTTTGACATAATTAGGCCCGTTGCTTAGGCACGGATGCCTCCCACTGATCTTGCCCCTACCTAGCCGATTAACTTATGATCAGATTCTGCAATATACCCCCCGTGGACAGTCTAACCTTTTAGGAGTCGTCTAGGTCTAAGGTCTACCATAACTAAGGTTAGATTTTTTCTTTTTAATTGTTTTTTTGTTTGTTTATTTTTTGTGTGATATGGATTATAACAACAATTATTCTAATTTTAATGGTAATCCATATTACACCTAGACCTCTTTTTCGGATATTACCAACCCGGCATATCATAACTTTAACCAACCTAGTGTGCCGGATTGGTCTTATCCGAATCAATACATGCCCCAGTCCCAATACTATGAACAAGACTGAAAAAATCATCACTACTCTTCACAGAGCCAATGGGGTTACAACTCCCCCGAGTCATATTATCAACCACCTTACCAACACCCAACTTCTTATGCTCCTTCTCCTGAGCAACCATTAGAATAATCAATTGACTGGGAAAAGAGGATGGAAGTTTTAGAAGGGCTTGAGCGACGAATTCAAATTCTAGAAGACTTAAAATCCTATCAAAATTTTTAAATCACAGATCCTTACTCTATTTTTCAAGAAGAACATACCGACTTAGAAAATTGTATGGAATCCATGATTCAATTCCAAAGTGATTCACTCTATATGATAGAAGCAAGACTTAGTCGATTAGAAAACATGCGTAGGAATAAGGAAACTCTCCCTACCCAATCTTTAACTATTCCCAACATTTCTAGCCATATTGATGAAACCAAGAATCATAGTATCTTGAAGACTTTGACCAAGATTCAATTTCACCACAAAACCGTGAACTTGACCAATATCAATCCATTGACGAATTGGCAAGTTTTCATTTTAATGAGATTGACCTTGATTATGAATGTGAACCCGATCCCCAACTTTGTGATTCAGTTCCCATCATCGAATCTATGTTGACTCCGTTATTCTTACCCAACTTGGACTAATTTCCCGAGCCAACATTTATTCCCGTACCCATAGATATAGAAATTGAATCACCAATTTTGGATAGTTACATTTCATTGATGGGAAAAAAATGTGAATTTTAATTCTTGGATTTGGCCTCAACTCTTGAACCAAAACTGACTCTCGAACTCAAAGTTGATTTTTTTGAGTTAGTATTGATTCTTGAACCTATCATTCTTGAGCCAAAGTCAACCACTCCACTAAGTCTCATTATTTTGTTGGACATAGGTATAGACCATGATGACTCTGTGATGATTTTCTAAGACTGGTCATGTAAAGAGAATAAGTTTCATGATAGGATCTTTCATGATCCTATTCATATTGGGGACTGTAAATATGTAAATAGAAAAGAGGTCAATAAAGGTGAGTTTCATGAAACACCATATTATTTTGATTGGGTAGCAACACTTGGCCCAATCCGACCACCTTCGGAACTACCATTATCCTTCCCTTTCTTCTTTTTCATGTATTTAAGCATTTATTCATACATTGAGGATAATGCATGAGATAGGTGGGGGAGGGTTCTAACATAACATAGATTTTCTTTCTATTTAAAATAAAAAATTAACATTTTTCTTTCTTTAAAAAAGAAAAAAAACTTTTTGAAAGAGAGCAATATTTTAACATATTTTTTGTAAGAAATTAAGTTAATTTTAAGGAATAGGAGAATCATTATTAGGATTTTTTATACTTGGTTAGAATAAAATTATTTGTTTGATTTCTAGGGTTAGGAAGAAAATTTAAAAAAATAATTTAGTATTGATTTTTACCTTGATGAAATATGCACGCTTTATACACTTACACACTTAGGGTTCAAAATAAAGATTTTTATGCCTTATTAAAAAAAAGAAAAAATATATATATAATATATCAAAAATCCTCTGATTAAACTGGGTATTTGCACCTCATAAAGCATAAGTATTTACGCCTAAAAGCGGATCATATAACTAAATCCTTAGTTTTGTGACCTTGTTTGCTCGAATCCTTAAGTCCTTGGGGCATTTTCTCACCCGGTGTCCTAAGACCGTTTAATTTGGGAGTCACCAATTAAAGGCTCGTTACATGGGCAGATTAGAAAGCCTAATAGAACAAAAATAATATCACCAAAAAAAAGAAAGAAGGCATAAGAGTTAAAGTTGAAGAACCCTGTGTCAAAATTTTACGGTCTCAAAGGTGCATATAACTTAGGGTAAAATAATAGACTAGATGAGAAATACATTTGACTGCGTACCTTGATTGATAACAAGTTTTTGAATAAAGACTAAGTTTAAGAATGAAAAGTTCGATTTTCCTATAACTATAGATTACTTAATTCTTACAATAAAACTTTAAATATTTTTCTCTTTCAAAATGTGTTTTCAAAATACTAACACTTTGTTTCTTTGTCTTTATGGATTTTGTGGGTGTAATCCACTGAAAATCCTCACAAGACAAAACTCGTCCTCTAGGGGAAATCTAGAGGTTTAACGACTTGTTGCACAAGCTCAGTGTAATCGCATGACCTACGAAAGTGGTCTAATAATTCTTAGATTTAGTTATGATGTTTCGCTCGAGGACGAGTAAAAGATAGGTTTGGGGGTGTAATCAGTCACTAATATTGCATATACATTATCACATTCTGTATTTTATTTATATGAACTCTGGTAATTAATTATTTTTACCATTTAAATTGTGCAGGCCTTTACCAAGGGAAAAGGAGAAAAAACAAGCCCAAAAGCCCACTTAAATTCATATTTAAATGAGCTTAATTCAAAATCAAAGATTGGGACAGAAGATTAAGGTGATCAGAGCAAATCGGAGCAGATAATACCAAATGGAAATCGGTTAAAATCGGATTTATTTAGATTGATTCGATTAGCTTGAGGATAAAAGAGATATCACCAAATCCAGACAATATATTGAAAATCCAATTGGATAAATGGAAGTCTCGAAGCATCAACGGACAACGGCCCCTGGATCTCACCATTTGGCCAGATCCTGCCCGCAGATGCAGGGCAAAAGCAGCGGATCCGCGGCTTGGTTAAAGTTGTTGGGGGACGTCAACTCTCCCTATCTTCATACGCTCTCCCACGTTTGATTTT
>JAVJIF010022645.1:0-56202 GCA_038442645.1 Agave tequilana
TTACAATATTAGCCATGTCAGCAATTTTTTTCTCTCTCTCCCCCTGCTCTTCCTTAATTTTTTCTAATAATTTTTGTCCTCTTCAGCCTGGACATGATCTTTTGTCATTATTATATCTAGGTTGAAAATATTTTCTTTATACTTTATAACAGAAAAAATGTTGATTTTTTAATGATTATTTTCAACAGCAACCACATTTTTGAGAATTGATGTTTTCATGAGAATTTAATGGATCTCTTGATTTACTTTGTTTTTTCTTTTACTACATTTATCAAGTTTTTATCAAGTAAAGTGGGTAATTGTTCATGGTTAAGGCTAAAAGTAGATTGAGATAGAAAGGCTGACGGAATCCATGGCTACGATTGCAGCACAGAGGTTAGATTTCTTAATTAGTACTTGTTGCTCTTTGTTTTGTCATATATTACTTAGTTATGGGGTTTTTTATAGCAAGGTGGAGGAATATATGTGATAGAAATTAAACTAAAGTGTAATGGTTACTAGAGGACTGTTTCTAGGACTGAAAGAAAGAAATATGAACTTGAGATCAGAAGACACTTAGAATAGAGTATGACAATACTTCTCTCAAGAGTTTTGGTCAGTAAGTTACTGAGTTTTACTGGTTGCAAGAGGACATTTATTAAAACTATCATACACTATTCCTAACACTAATCCTTGGTAATTTGTGGGAATTAGGAGTAATGAGACGTTTATGGAGGCGTTGAAAACTCATCTTGAAAGAGGAAAAGTTGATAAGTTTCTGGTTTTAAAACATGTTAGGAGATTTGGAGGACTTTCTTTTACAATATACAGGAAAAGAAATCCTATAGAGAGAAGCAAGACTAGTAAAGAGGATTAAACATGTAGATTTGCCTGGTGATCCTAGTGGAACTGAAGATTATCCTGCAGATAATGATGATAGCTATGTGAATGAAAAAGTTTACTATGCAGTAGAAGAGGAGAATGAAAATGAGACAAGTCATAGAGATAAGGAGATACAAGAGGACATAATTGTAGAAACAATGAAGAGGGACATCTTTCAAATTGTGGACATTTAAAACTGTACAAATGAAGTTAATGTAGGTGGTGAAATTTCTATTAAAAATGCAGAGGATTATAGTGATGGTGTTGATGATTGTTACTCTAAAAATGAGTATCATTCAACTAAAAGTTCAGTGGATAATCATTACAGTTCAGAGGAAATTGATGAAGTTGAATGCTTAGGGGACAATATATAGCACCAATTTTGATAATGCAAAGTTGTATTTGAGGATGAAATTTAAAGATGTCAAGAAATTAAGATTTTATTTGCAACACTATAGCATTATAAATAATTTCAATTATAAAGTGGTAACGAATGATCTTGTAAGGTTTGTAACTATATATATATATCACTGAAGGTTGCCTATAGTAAGTGAAGACCATGTGAAGACCATAGTATGTGAAGACCAAGAGGTTTTGTGATTGTAAGACAATGAAAATTTCAATGCCTAATAATAAACATACTTGTATGGGTGTTAACAAGTACAAGAACAATCAAGCCACTGCTACTTGGGTTGCTAGAATATTTTGGGTGATGTTAAGGCAAATCCTAATATAAAAACCATGAAAATTATGATGCTAATTGAGCAAAAAAATTTCATGTCCATCAAATATCACATGGCTTGATGCAGAAAAGAAAAGGCTAAAGGGATGATATTTGGTAATGTGGAGAAAACTATGATTATGTGGAGTCTTTAAACTATGATTGTTGAAGAGAAATCCTCGGAGCCATATAGATGTTAAGTTTGAGCCAAATAATGCATTTCAGAGGATGTTTGTATGTTTCAAAGCATCAATATCTAGTTTCAAGCTTAGTTGCAGACCTTTAATGGGACTTGATGGATGAGGTCAAAATTACTTGGATATTTATCTATCACTTCACTTGATGGAAATAATGGGTTGTTTTACATTATATTTGTCATTGTTAAGAGAGAATCTGTTGAGACTTGATACTGGTTTTTGCAAAATTTGATTCAAGCTTCCAAGAAGAACTAGAAAGCCTTATCATCATTTCTGATCAGGAAAGGGTTTGTTAGAGGCAATGACAGTCTTTCTTCCACATGTGAAGCATAAGGTATGTATGAGACACTTGTGAAAGATTTCAAAGAGGACTATTAAGGGGACTTTTATAAGCAAACGGTGTGGGATGCAACAAAAGCTTTTGAAAGGGTTTTTTGAGTTCACACATTACATAAAAGCTTTGAAGGGAGTTTCACAAGCAACATATGATTATCTAGCAAGCAGAGATAAATATGTTTGATCAAGATGTCAATTTTATCCAGCTTCACAAAATCACTACATCACCAACAACTTATCATAATCCTTCAATGCATGGGTATTAGATGCAAGGTACATACCCGTTGTGGATCTTGTAGATAAGCTCAGAGTTTGAATCACGAAAAAAGGGAATTTAAGAAGGAAACAATCAACAAATTGAAAGGAAATCTTGTTCCATATGCTGATAGATACTGCTAAGACATTAGCAAGAAGTTGGATAGTTATGTTGCCAGACAAACCAATGATTACACAGCTGAAATGGAGAATGAAATGGAAAGGATGATCATTAATCTCAAAGAGAGAACCTTACTTGTAGAAGATGACAACCCACTGGTCTTCCTTGTATTCATGTGGCTAACTTCATTAGATCTCTGAGAAATGCAGGATGGGATCAATTTTGTGATGATTACTTCTATGGGAGCAAGTATACTTACTTTATATATGTTTATTCTTTTCAATTTCTTATAACTAACAGTTTACTGAATGATTTGCGCGTTGATGTGCAATGTGTAGATACAGAATTGCTTATGCCAAGTGCATTAGAGTTATTCCTTCAAATGACCAATGGGATGACTATAGCATGGATTAAAAGATTGGTCCACCACATGCAAAAAGATCTAGAGGAAGGTCAATGAAAAAGTAAATTAGGGGAAAGGATGAGACTGGGAGAGTAAAGTCTCAAAAGAGTGCATCAGTGCAGCAGATGTCAAGGTTGGCGCCATCACATAAACACTTTTAGGTAGTCAATCAATCTAACAGCAGTATCAGCACCTGAATATGATATATTTGCAACAAGCAGAAGCCAATGCCAAAGCCAAAGCCAAATGCAAATGCAAAGTGAAAGGTAATTTGAATTATGTTTTAAATGTTTATTAATCTGAATCTAAATTGCCCAAGTTGTGTAGGGTTAGAGTTACTCAACAACAAAGAATTTCTGGGAAGTTGCCATCAATTAGAGGTAGGAAGTGGATCAATGTCTTAGTAGAGAAATTGGGATAATATAGACCAATTGGTACACCATCTTCCAAGGGAGGCAAATTAGCAACACCAACAATAGGTAGAAGGGAAGCAACTGCAACAAGAGGAGAGAATTGTTGTGCACAGTGGACACACAACAGAGAACTTAACGATTTGACAATACTTGCAAAATAAATACTATTGTAGAAAAAACTAGCACTACTAAGACAAAAGAGTAAAAATAATAACAAAAACATGAGAATTTAATATGGTCCGAACCAAACTTAATCTACGTCCACGGGTAGAGAACTTGAGAGAGTTTTATTATAAACTAGGTACAATAGAGATCTAACCTTCCCATTAATCCAACAAGAGTATTCACATTCTTCTTGAATCAGCACCTAGATTACAAGAGTATACATTCTCTCTATGCATGGTCAACTTCCTCACTTTTCTTGGCTTTGTCCCTTATTTTTCAACTTTTTTCCCTGATTAAAATGCTAGGTAACAATCTTTATTTATAGAATTTTCAACACAAATCCTGATCTTGACCGTGGAATGCTTGAAGAACTTTTTTTATCTAGAAGAATTATAGACCCTTCAAACTTTAAAAATAAACCTTCATTGAATAGAAAATGATTTCTATTCGTACTTCACAACCAAAAAGAAAACCTGCTCGCGCAAAATTCGAAACAGAAACGGATTCGTGCATCAGATTATTCGACTTGGTCCTACATATTAGTCAACTAATACCTTCATGAGTCGACTTATAATGACTATAAGTTGACTTCTGTAAATGTCCCACTTTCTGTTGTGTATATTAGTCAACTAGTATAGTCGATTAGTCGACTAATAATACATGTTAATTGACTATACAGTCAAGTAACCCGTCTTGATCTGCTTCTTTTCTTCGTTCTTCTTCTTCTCCAAATAGATTGGATCTTCTTGGACCATCATCTCCTCTTGAAGACAAGATAAAATCCCAACAATCTCCATCTCGACTTGCTTGTCAAGCCTTTTTGCAGAACACCTTAAAAATTTTGGATCACTACCATGATTCTTTTCTTGATTATAACCGTACCGTGAGGTCTTTAGCTCTTACCCCTCCTAGGGCCTTTGGCTGATTTGCTGCAATGGCTTAGGCCATCCTGGGCTTCTCCTGAATGCATCATTTCTCCTTCTTGCAACACGTTGACTCGATTCACGCCATGTTACAGTTTTACTTGAAGCTTTACCTCGCGATGAGCTCTCTTCCAAGCTTATCCCTAAAACTTCACCTCGAACTGAGTTTCCTTCCTTCAGCTTGTATATTCCTCCACACTTCTCTCCTTTCAGGATTACCCTATCTCTTTGGCTAACAGTGATGACGTCTTGTTGCATTTAGATCCGACATCCTTCTTCGTCGAGCACTTCTATGGATATAAGATTATACCATGCCTCCGGGACATACCAGACCGCCTCCAGAGCACACACCATCTCATCTCTGCATGTAACATTGACTGTCTTAGTGCCGATGACCTTGCAAGCCAAGCCATCCACCGTCTTGACAATCCATTCCTCCTTTGCAATCAAGGAGTTGAACATTTCTTTATAGAAACATACATGAACTGTACTACTAGAATCAAATATCCAGTCTTTACCTTGAGAAGTGTTGTCTTCAATGTAGGAACCCATTAATACTTTGGTGTTAATACTGCTCTTGCTACATTTGCCTTCACAGTTTACCCTTTCTTCTTCAATCACTATTGTTGATGCTTGCAGTCATTCGTCCAATTACCTTCCTGTGATAAAAGTGGCATGCCTTCGATGAGCTCGGAGTTTACTTTCTTCTTTTTTCCTTTCTTCAATGGCCACCAAACTCAATCCTTCCTGCTCAACTTGATTTGATCTTTTTTGATCTCATTAGATAGAGAATTAACGTGACCTCCTCCAAAATGAGAGTTTTCTTACTGTAAAACATGGTGGTAATGATATGGTCATATGAATCTGGAAGTGAACTAAGAAGTATCAATGCCTTATCCTCCTCGTCGATCTTGACATCAACAGCTAGAAGCTCGCTAATGATCTTATTGAAGAAGTTTAGATACGCCAATACCGTTTTCCCTTCTATCATGTGCAGCCCATATAATTATTTCTTGGGATATAACTTGTTAGAGATGCTCTTTATCATATACAATATTTCTAATCTTAACCAATATCTCGTAGCTATTTTTTCATCCATCACGTTGTATATAAAGTCTGCGAGACATGGTTGGATCATGCTTGCCGCTTTCAGATCCATCTTCTCCCAATCCTCATCTGACATACCTGCAGATTTTGCTGACTTTTCCTGCAAGCTCTTGTGAAGACCATGTTGCACCAGCAGTACCTTCACCTTCTTTTGTCATAAATCGAAGTTTCCTTTTCCATTGAACTTCTCGATATCGAACTTTGTTGTAGAACTTTCTATCTTTCACATATCGCTTTTTCGTCAACTTTTAGCTCTGATATCAATTGTTGCGGAACTGATATGCTCTGATACCAATTGTTGTGCGCCGCGGAGACCTTAGCAATATGACAATGCTTGCAAATAAAAATTATTATAGAGAAAATTAGCAATACCAAAACAAAAAAGTAGAAACAATAACAATAATAATAACACAAGGATTAACGTGGTTCGGTCAAAATCTGACCTATGTACACGGGAAGAGAACTTGAGAGAGTTTTATTAATTAACTTGGTACAATATAGATCTAACCTTCTCCTTGAACACACAAGAGTATTTGAATCTACACCTATATTATAAGAATATACCTTCTATCTATGCACTGCCACCTTCCTCTCTCTTTATTGGCTCCTTTCCTTACTTTTTAGCTTCTTTCCTTGATTTCAGTGCTACATTACAACCATTATTTATAGGACTTTTCAAAATAAATCCTATTTAGACTATGAGATGATCTTGGTCGTCAGATGCCTGAAGAATTTTTTTTGATCTAGAAGAATTCTAGACCATTCAAACTTTAGAAAAAAACTTCATTGAATAGAAACTGATTTCTATTCGTACCCCACCCAGAAAGGGAAGTCTGCTCGCACAAAATCCAAAATAGAAATGGATTTATGCATCAGATCAGTCGACTTGGTCCTACAGAATAGTCGACTAATACCTTCATGAGTTGACTTATAATGACTGTAAGTCAACTTCTGTAAACGTTTCACTTTCTATTGTGCATATTAGTCGACTAGTATAGTCGATTAGTCGACTAATGATACATGATAGTCGACTATACACTCGACTAACTTATCTTGATCTGCTTCTTTTCTTCGTTCTTCTTCTTCTCCAGATAGATTGAATCTTCTTGGACTATCATCTACTCTTAAAAATAAGGCAAAATCCCAATAGGAATTAGCAGCACCAGTAAGAGATAGAGGGGAAGCAAGGCCAATAAGAGGAAGGCCATCACTCATGCCTTCGCAACCTCAGCCCAACTATCACAATGACAGTGACCCATCTAAGAGTCAAGCATCTTAAAGTGGATTATCTCAAAATGAGATTTAAGTTCTTATGTATGTTTCTTAGCTTGTTATGTGTGTAAACTTTGATGTAAGATTTAATTAAGTGGTATGAACCTGTAGACTGTGAATTTGATGTTATTTGATACTTGTTAAACTATAGGTGTGATGTAGTTATAATCGTGTTTGAATGACAATCCAAGGGGTATGAACTTGTAGACTTTGGTTTAAGCTATGGGTGTGGGTATGCCATTATCTGAACTGGTAATGCAAGTTTCTGCTATATGTGAACATGAATTGTTAATGGTTTCTTATCAGGCCTTATAAGTTCTTTTTTGCTTTGTTTTTGTGTTGTTAAATTCTTGCTTATGGTTTCGTTAGATTATTTCTTATAATTTTGTCTCTTTAATTGATATCTGCAAACTTTTGAATTGATATTATAAGCGCACAAACTTTGCTACAAGTGCATATTAGCTGAAGAACAGGAGAACATGAACACAAACTTTTGAATTCAAGAACTGGAGAAAATGTGAGGTTGATACAGGTATAGATGGCTACACCCATTCATGATTCAATTCACATTTGCTGCAAGTATACATGTACACCCCCCCCCCCCCCCCCCCCCCGCCCCCCCCCACCACCCCCCAAACTGGATACAGTTACACATCTCTCTCTAACTGGGACTGATTCAATTTACATTAGTTGCACATCAACTTTAAAACAAAGAGAGCACTGCAAATGCATAGATTATCCTCATCAAACACAATACTTGATCTATTTATTTTTTGACAAATTCTCGGTTTCTTTTTCAATCTTCGATTTTATTTTTTCAATCATCAATGCCTTGTTTTTAGCATTATCAACCCAAGCAAAAATCCACAACTCTTGCATGAGGGACCCTTGTAATTAGCACAACCAAAAAATTGAAGGCCTTTGTTCTCACCTTGATTGCAAGTCCAAATTTTGCATCATAGGCCGCAGTGTCAATGTTTCATAGTGTTTGAGCTTACACCTTCACTGAAGCTTGATGATGTCATTTTCAAATAAGGATGAGGAATGGGTGTTGTTTTGACAAAGATGAGAGGTTAGATTTGAGGAGTGGAGTTGTGGAGCTTTTGGGTTTTACATAGGGTCTGTTTGGATTTAAGGAATTGGTGTGAAGTGAGGAAGTAGGAAGTAAGATTTATTTCCTTTAGGAAAAAGGGAAATGAGTAGTAAGTTTTTTGGTGTTTGGATGGTTGTTGGGAAGTGTGGTTTGGAAAATGTTTTGTCGTTTCCGGTGTTTGGATGGTAATGAAAAGTGGAAATGGAAAAGTTGACCACAAAGTTGACCGCAAAATAATATTAAAATAAAAATTAATTAAAAAAAATAAAAAATAGATTGTAATTAGAATGCAAGTAAGATTTACATGACCAAAAATTAACTGTTTTATGCTATAACTTATTATAAATGAGATTTACATGACCACAAAATTAACTGTAGCACTCTGGAAGTGAGAAAATGGTTGTGTAAAAGAGAGATGAAAAAGGGAAAAGGGAGTTTTCTTATTTTCCTTTTCTGGTGTTTGGATAGATAGGGAAATGAGCAATTATACTTTCCCACTTCCCCACTTCACTCGGATTCCTTGAATCCAAACAGCCCCTATAGAGAAAAAGGCGGGTCTGAGAGATTTAAAGAGAGGAGAGTTTTTTTGACCGTTAGGGGTGGATCAGGTTGGGTTAACTTGGATGTAATCAGTTTGAGTTAATTTTAGGTATGATCAGTTTGGGTCCAAGTTGAGTTAACGGAATCTTTATATTTGATAGAATATTCTCTCAATTTGGATGGTTGCTAACAAGAGCGTCTAATTGGGTGTAGCTAAAGGGATTTGAGGGACTAACGAATAATTTACAAAATATGAGGGGCTAATATCACAAAATATGAGGGACTAATATCTAAAAAACCAAAATATTTTTGGTTTGTTCTTTGTTTATGTTGTGGAAGGATCGCGTGGGTCCCACAAGTTTCTGATGACAAAATACGAGTGAGTAGGGCCCACAAGTCAGTGAAACTAGGGCCTAGATATTGAGAAGTTTTGGGCCGAAAAGCAAAGGCCGGCCCATACTTAAATTTTCGATAAACACAGCCTCTTCAGATTTTCAAATATCTTAGTCTTAACGGGCATTTCATTCGGACCTAAATGGGCTTTATTCATACTAAATATAAAGTTTATACAGTGGATAAGAGCGTCTTTATCCAAGCCAAATTTAATTTTAATCTTATGGTAACTAGAAAAGTGCACGTGCCATGCACGTGAAGTATTTCTTTTTAATTTTACTAATCTCTAATTTGATATGGATATCTATTTTATAATTATTATTTGAATTATTTATTCAAAAAAATCTATATATTCAACATAAGATATATCTTTTTTCAACAATAAATAAAGAACAAATAATTGAATATGAAGAAAGTAATATTCAATGAAAAAATAAAAGAGAAAAAATATAGAACAAAAGAAATATTTAAAAAGGTAAATAAATAATTAAAAAATAAAACATAATAAGAATAAAAAAATGTGATAGAAAAATAAAAAGTTAAGACAAAAAGAAAAATTGAGAAAGAAAATAAGTGAAATAATAAGTAAGTAAGAAATTAAAAGTTTCAAAAAAAGAAAATAAATAATTTAAAGTTAGAATAATATTCAAAAAAGAAAGAGAAAATTTAAAAAGAGAAAAAAAAAGAAAAAGAAACAAAATAAATAATTTGAGCAAAGAACAAAGAAATTTTTTAAAAATGTAGAGTACAACAGAAAAAAGTCAATAAAAAATATGGAGGAAAATAAAATTTAAAACATAATAAAAGAGAAAAAAAGAAAATCCAGAAGGAAACGAAACAATAATCAAATGGTAAAGAAAAAGGAAGCTGAAAAAAGGAAAAAATAATGGGGAAAATAAAGTAAACAGAATAGCTGCAAGAAATAAAAAAAGTAAAATATAAAATAACAAATAGTAGAACAAAATCATAACAAGCAAAAAAAAAATAATAGAAAAAAAGAAAACAAGAATATTTAAAAATTAGAAAGGGAAAGAAAAGAAAGAATTAGAGAAAGAAAAAAATTTAGAAAACGTGAAAAGAAAGAGTAAGAAATACACAATTAGATTAAACAAAACAAAAACATGAAAAGGTATAATTAAATAAAAAGAAAAAATGCAAATGTGGACGGCAAATAAAGAAGAATGAGAAAAAAGAAAATAAAAATGGCGATAAATAAAAAATAAAAAGTAAAAAATTATAAAAAGGAGAGTCGAATAAAAATCTAAACATATTCAAAAACTATAAAGAATGTAAAAGGATATGAAGGAACAAGAAAGAATTTAAAAGAAAATAAAATAAGCAAAGGAATCATGAAAAATGAAAATAGAAAATAGGGAAGAAAGAAAATCCAAAAAAATAAGAAAATTTGGGAAACAGTAAAAGAATAGAATTGTAAAAAAATTGAATGAAAATAAGTCAGAAAATCTCAACAAATAGAAAGGGAAAATTTATAAAAGTGAAAGAAACAAAAAAAATAAATAATGCTAAACAAGTAAATAAAAAATAGATAATAGTTGAAGAAATAATTGAAAAAAAATAGGTTTAATAATAATTAAGTAAAGTCCAACACACTTATTCATTAGCATTGTAATTAAAAATAATTTTTTAATATTTAGAATTTTTTTTTCAAGCCCACAAGTCTCTAACCAGTTCTCAATGTTGACAGTTTGGTGTTTCTAATATTTGATTAGTTGTATATATGACACTCAAAAATATACTTATGTGAAAAGGAAAAAAATGATTTATGATAAAAAGAAGAACTTTCTCTTCTCATTTGAATGAGAAAGGGTGGGAGTGATTTGGAAACGAAAATGAAACTACCAATGAATGATCCACAATGGCATGATCCTCTGCCACAAAGTTTCTTAGGCTTAACAACACTGTTTAAATCAAGCTTTTTGCTATGATCATTACGTTTTTTTTCAGCTGTGGCATCATTTGGGACCTCAAACTTACATAAATCCCCAAAAGTACAAAATATTTAATTGCTAATTAATTAATCAACAAGATAGAAAGGGTTATGTCCATACCAAGATACCTGCCATCTCTTAATTAACCAAAACAAAGTTCAAACTCCAATGACCATCTCTCCATCATGTCTGTAAGCAAGAATCATGGCATAACTTTTTCTTTTAAAAAAAAAAAAGTTTAATTTCTTGTTCATTCTCATGATGTCGATCGGCTAATACATTGCAATCGCAGAGATCTCCCATCCGCATCCTTGACAGTTGTTATCCGCGACCTAATCAAGATTTGATACATCGAAGTGAAGACAACAACAGAATGTGCGAGCGAAGTTGGAGATCAGCTCCCATCGACGATCAAGTTCCCTTCATCATCATCATCATCGCCACAAAAACTTGTGGAACATTCCAACATGTTGTGCTCTCACGTGCTCCATATACTTTCTCCCCCGCCATCGATGAACTCTAGCAGCCCTACAACAATCTGAGAAGTAAATGGATTCGGCAGCGAGGCTCTGACATTGTGCTGTTGGATGGGTTCCCCTCAGAGTTAATCAATGGCGGTGTGAGCCAGCCTGCCCGGGGCCGAACCGATCGGTTGCGGCCATCATGGATGCCTGAAGTGGCTCAGACACGCACAAGTATCATTGGAGTCCAGTGTACTCCTTACCTTAGGAAAGTTGTAGCTCCACTCTAATGATTTCCCATATCCAAGAGCCGATTCTTCTTGAATTGGGCATAGTTAGAGGCATGATTGGTGCATTTAGGGAGGGGCTAATGAGCCAAAAGGCCCAAATATCAGTAATTTGTCACCATTATGGTGTGGGCACTACGGGGCAATAATTAGGCTTGTAGAAAAGAGAGTGGGTTGGGGTGGGGGCGCTTATGAGTTACCCTTGAAGGCAGCAGTAGAGATGCAGAGAGAGAGAGAGAGAGAGCTTATGAGTTACACCCCTTGAAGGCAGAGAGAGAGAGAGAGAGAGAGAGAGAGAGAGAGAGAGCTTATGAGTTACACCCCTTGAAGGGGGGGAGAGAGAGAGAGAGAGAGAGAGAGAGAGAGAGAGCTTATGAGTTACACCCCTTGAAGGCAGCAGTATAGCTGCACAGAGAGAGAGAGAGAGAGAGAGAGAGAGAGAGAGAGAGAGAGAGAGAGAGAGAGAGAGAGAGAGAGCTTATGAGTTACACCCCTTGAAGGCAGCAGTAGAGCTGCAGAGAGAGAGAGAGAGAGAGAGAGAGAGAGAGAGAGAGCTTATGAGTTACACCCCTTGAAGGCAGCAGTAGAGCTGCACAGAGAGAGAGAGAGAGAGAGAGAGAGAGAGAGAGAGAGAGAGGAGAGAGAGAGAGAGAGAGCTTATGAATTACACCCCTTGAAGGCAGCAGTAGAGCCGCTGTAAGTGTGTGGTTTGAGCCATTCATTGCCCGTTCCCATGTTTCTCCAACCTCCATCAAAATATTGGATCATACTACTCTCTCTCTCTCTCTCTCTCTCTCTCAGGGAGAGACTGAGACGTGGGCCCGCAAGGATCTGGGCCTTTACACGATCCCTCTCCGGGGAGAGTACAGAGTTTAATTAATGGGGTCTAATTTTCGGGTTCTTAAAATTATATATTCCTAACTATTTTTTAGTACATCCTACTAACTTAAACTATTTAAATGTTACATATTTGTACTTTCTGTTAGTTGACTGTGAAATCCGTACAACACGTGCATTTCACTTATAAATTAAGGACGAAAACGCCCTTCTTCTTTCTTCCAAAGCCTTTAACTGCTCCTCAACAACCCACAACTTCATTTTATTTGTTTTTTTGGCTATTTTTTTTGTTCTTTGCTCTAATTTCAGATTTTCTCTCTCTCTTGCAAGCTATAAAATTCTCCCAATAACTCTTAGTTTTAATATCATTTGTTAATCTTTTTATTCAATTTTGGGTTGCAGCCTCAGACCTCATCTCAACAAACTAAAGGGTGTAAAACTTTACATAAATTCAGTAATTATATCTCATTTTAGCTCCATGCTTTACTGGCTATGCAACCGACCAAGAATGCAGGAATTACAAATTTCTTAACAAGACTCAAATAATTTGCGAATTTAAAAAGTTTTACCAGTGTTCTTTCTCCTGAATGCCGGTAGCTTCACCTAAAACACCTTATTAAAAAAATATTACTCATGTAACTATGATGTAGGAGATTAAGGCAACAACAGACCAGCAGATCAAGACAGCAGAAAATTTTAGTTTTCAGTCGACCGAGCGGTCGACTGACCTGCCTAATTTCTGTCTTCGATTGACCATCGATTAACCGACAAACTTAGTTGTTGTCTGCGATCGACCGCTTAGTCAACCAACTACCTACAAGAGATGTTTTTGAGAGTGAAGTTTTACAGTCCGTCGTCCGACAACTTATACAGTCGATCGACCTTGGTACGACTGAACAAGCGGTCGACCGGGCATACCTAGTGGTCGACCGACCCACACATTTCAGCATGTTTGATTTTAAATAGGATTTAGTTTTCAATTCTGATTTGAATTTGAATTTGAATTGTTTTGTTTTTCTTTTATTTGATTTGATTTCCTAGATATATTAGTATTCTTCTTTTATTGCTTATATAGACCATTGTATTTTTGTTTTTGGGATATAAGTTTTGATCATCAATAAAAATTAAGTTTTTCTTTTCAACTGCTCATGGATTCGAGTTATTCACCCTTTGCTCGTGGACTTAAGTTTTCTATCCTACCTGAAGATATCCTTCAAAGTTCGTTGGCTCTAAAACGAGATCTAGGCGGTGACGTTCGCTTTCTTATCTACATCAAGTGGTATCAGAGATTTGACTACTTTCTGGTGATGGTAGGAGATTGTGATGGATTGCAAAGCCTTTCCATGAGGATGGACACTGTTGAATGGGAGATCCGCGCTGTCAAATCAACCTTGGACAGTATGGTCCGATAGCTCAAAAAATTAATCCTCAAGATCGATGACGAAGTCTGACTGATGGTACGTACAGAAGCGGATGGGATCATCCATCAAATATCTTCTTCTACCACCTCCACCCTTACTTCCACCAACGCAAACCACACCAAATCAGCCACCTCTATTACAACCACCCCCTCATCAACCACCTTCATTAAAAGAAAAAGGAAATCCCTGTGAGTACCACATAAAGGAACTCAAGAAGAAGTACCTACTTATAGACTAGACAACATGCCAACTGTGCTTCGCGAGACCAATAAAAACAAAGCAACTCTTCCTATACGGGGTGCCTAGCACACAAAAAATCCTCATATTTAACCTACTACAGAAAGTTATAAACATATACTTTGTGAGTTCAAGAAGAAACGATTTCACAGGGGCCAATGACCATTATGACTTCTGGTATTTGATGAATTCCATGAGCCAGGAGAAAGCACAAGAATGTTTGACATCCCTGCATCAGCACAGCAACAACAATTGCTGCAACTGCAAATAGTAAGGAGAATCCCTACGCCAAGCCTGGGGTTGGCAAGTGTTATATGTGTGGAGAGTATGGACACAAGTCCAATGAATGCTCTAAAAGAAAGAAAGTCAATACGATGGATAATAAAGATGACGAAGAGGAAGAATTCGAGAATGAAGAATCAAATAATTTTGACTTTGTCGATGAGCATGGGGAATCTGTAATTTGTGTTGTTCAGAGATTGCTATGCAACCAGAAAGCCCCCGACACCACCCAGCGACATCAAATCTTTTATTCAAGGTGTTCGGTCAAGAGCAACGTACGCAATCTCATCATTGATAACGGAAGTTGAGAGAATATCATTTATAGAGCACTTGTGGATTATTTAAAACTAGAGATGGAACCACACCCTCATTCTTACACCATTGGTTGAATCAAGAAGGCCCTTTCTATCAAGGTAATAGATTTATGTCATGTTCCTATTTCAATTAGCAAGTTTTATTAAAATTCTGTTGCTTGTGATATGGTTGATATTGATGCATGTCATATTCTTTTGGCGAGGCTATATCAACACGATGTTGATGCTACCCACAGAGATAAAAGGAGCATTTATATTTTCACTTGGAAAGGCAAAAGAGTTTCCATGAGACCAATTCCACCTCCTCCAAAGTCTATAAAGAAAAGAAGCCTAAATTCATATCCTTATGCAATCGAGGCGATTTTTTAGTGGAATCAATGAAAACAAGCAAAATTTTGCATTAGTGGTCAAGGAAAAAGTTTCTTCATCCACTGTAATTTCCGAGAAGATGAGACCATTGTTGGAAGATTTAAAGGAGTTGTGCACGATTAGCTTCCCAAAGGATTACCACCTATAAGAAATATCTAGCATCATATTGATCTTATTTTGGGAGCAAGTCTATCTAATCTTTCACATTACTGGATAAATCCCAAAGAGAGTGAAGTTCTAAAGGAGAAAGTTATTAGAGCTTTACATGGAGGCAGGCTTGGTGGACACTTTGAAAAACACAAGACAATAGATAATATTAAAGAGATATACTATTGATCGCAATTGGGAAAGGATGTGGCTACCATTGTGAAGAGTTATTCTATTTGCCAAGTTTCTAAAAGACAAACACAAAATACGGGTTTGTATACACCTTTACCTGTTCCTAAAGATATTTGGGAAGATTTGAGCATGAATTTTGTGTTGAGACTTCCTCACACGTAAAAGAGAGTGGATTCTATCTTCGTTGTGGTAGATCGATTTTTCAAGATGGCACACATTCCCTGCAAAAAGATTTCTGAAGCACCACATTTAGCCAAATTGTTCTTTCAAGAGATTCTGAGCTTGCATGGTATGAAGAGTTTTATTGTTTCAGATCGAGATTGTAAGCTCTTAGCTACTTTTTGGATTACTTTGTGGCGCAAATTTGATATATCATTGAAGCATAGTAGCATGATACACCTCAAACCGATGGACAAATGAAAGTTGTCAATCTCACCTTAGGTAATTTGCTATGAAGCATATGCGGAGACAAACCAAGATTGTGGGATCAAGCTTTGCCCAAGCAGAGTTTGCATACAACAACACTGTTTACAGTTCAACTGGTATGTCACCTTTTGTAATTATCTATAAGAGGGTACCTCATCATCCATTAGATTTAGCTAAGCTACCAATTGGGGAGAAATTTAGTAATGCAGTCAGCGCCATGGCCGAACAAATCCTAGATGTGCAAGAAGAGGTCCGAGTGAAGTTGGAGAAATCTAATGCAAAGTATAAATCAGCAACTGATAAGAAAATGCGAGAGAAACTCTTTAAGGAGGGAGATATGATGATGGTATACTTAAGGAGAGAGAATTACAGTTGGAGCATACAACAAGTTGAGGCAAAGAAGTATGAATCATTCAAAATTGTGAAGAAGATTAGTGGTAACACTTATGTTGTGAATCTTTCAAGCGATATGGTGATGCCGAAGATATTCAATGTAGCAGATCTCTATGAATATCACCCTACTAAGCAGCTATATCCAGATTATAACTCGAGAACATGTTCTTTTAAAGAGGGAGCAAATAATGTAGGAGATCAAGACAACAACAGACCAACATACCAAGACAACAGAAAAGCCCAGTTTTTGATCAACCGACCTGCCCAATTTTTATCTTCGGTCCACCGACAAACTCAGTTGTTGTCTGCGGTCAAATGCCCGATCGACCGGTTGCCTGCAAGAGGTGTTTTTTGGAAGTGGAGTTTTACAGTCGGTCGACCGATAGACTTACCTCGGTATGACTTAACCAGCAATCGACCAGGCATTACCTAGCAGTCGACGGACCCCCACGTATTAACGAGTTTGATTCTAAATAGGATTTAGTTTTCAATTCTGATTTGAATTCCAATTTATTTCATTTTTTGTTTGATTATTATAACACCCCGTTCCTAGAATATATACTCGGATACGTGTTTCAATTTCTCACTCATATTTTCCTATTTTTCTCATATTTATTTTTCTTTTATTATTATTTTTATTATCATTTGGTATCAGGTCCGAATTTTTGAATTCTGGGTCAGCCCGAATCCGGGGCCTAGACCCGATCCTAGTGCACTACTTTATTTGACCTTTCTGATAGTCAGATTTGATCGATTTTAGTTTCGAATACTATTTTCAATATTTTGGTTTTTTTCATGATTTTCTGAATTTTCTGAATTTTTCTGCAAAATTTTTCTGCAATTTTTACTGAATTTTCACTATTTTCATTATTTTTACTGAATTTTCTGAATTTTTCTGCAAAATCTTCAAAATCGGTATCGATCGGTACCATCGATTGATTCTCGGATTTTTAGTTTTCAAAAAGGAGTTGAATTTCTGAATTCTACTTTCACATTGTTCCTCAAAATCATATCTTCTATTTTAATCACTTTTGGAGATTTTTCTGAATTATCTAAATTTGACCAGATTTGGTGTTGGCCGATATCATTGGTTGATTTTAAGATTTTTAATTTGAAAAGAGGATTGGATTTTTAAATTCGATTTCACCATGTACCTCATGTAATATTTTTTATTTTAGATAATTTTCGAGAATGTTTCTGGATTATTCAAATATTATCTTATTATTATATTATTTTTATAACTGATTCTTTCCCTTCTTCTCTTTCTTTTCCCCTTTTTCTCTTTCTTTATTTTCTCCCCACCTGGCTTCCCACGTGGCCAACCTGCCAACACCCATCCCCCATCTTTCTTATTCTACTCTACTTATTATATTAATATATAATCCTATTTAATTTTTTCCTTCTTTTCTCTTCTTTGTTTTTCCTTTTCTTTTTCTTTCTTTCTCTTTCTTCCCTAATTGCTCTCCACTCATCCCCATTCCTCTGCCGATCTCCATTGTACTTCCCCCATCTTTCTTTCTCTCACTCTCTCTCCCTCCCCCATTTCTCTAACTCATTCTCTCCATCTCCCTCTCTTCTCTTTATCTCGCACACTCTCTATTTCTCTTCTCATCTCACTCACTCTCTCCAGCCCGGCCAGCTACTGCCGGCCAAGTCCTCGGCGCGCCACCTGCTCCCCGACGGCCACCACCCATTATCAGCCCACCACCTCACTCTCCCTAGCTCTCCCATACTCTCACTCTCTTACTCTTCCTCACCCCTCTCTCTCCCTTTTACACCCCATCTCCTCCCACTTCTCTCTAGCTTGGCCAACCACCAGAGCTCCGGCCACCCCACCCCTAACTGTCCTCCCTCTCCTCCTCGAGCTGCGGCCTGGGCTGCAGCTGGCAGCGCAACCTGGCCAATAGGCCAGGCCACGGCCAGTTCCAGACCTGGCCGCCAGGCCTGGCTGCGCCACCAGGACGCCACCACCTCCAGCCCCGGCTGAACTCCCTCTCTCTCTCTTTTCTTCTCTCTCTTTCTCCCTTTCCTCTCTTGCTCTTCTCTTCTCTCCCTAGTTTTGGATCTGATTCTTTCTGCCTTTCTTTCTCTCTCTGTCTTTCTATCTTATTCTATCCATCTCTCTCTGCGTTCTGGATTTGGTTCCCTCTCTCCCTCTCTGTCTACTCTCTCTCGCTCTCTCTGTCTACTCTCTCACTCTCCTGGCGGAGCTCTCAGATCATGTCCAGTGTTTTGGGGTCTTATGCGAGTATTAGCGAGTATCGTTCCTTGATTTTGTGAGTACAGTTTCTCTTGAACGAGTGTTTTTTATTATTGTTACATGCTTGGTGAATGCTATTATGGCTTTTAATACATGACACATCATTATGCAACTTGATATATGATATGCGAGTGATTTTCTAATGTTATACATTGCTTTGCGAATACTTGTTGGTTGTTGCGAGTACCGTATTTCATGTTTGACGTGTACTGTTATTTATATGTATGTGTTGTACTAACATTTGTGCAGGTACCTATTTAACCTGCCGATTTCATATAGCTCCGCCGGGAGGCGAGCTTAGCGCTCAGGGCTTTACAGTTAAAGTCGTTCGACTGTAACTTCACCGCATGTGATAACCGGACTCTCATACCCCACTTCACCGCGTGCGTTTAGCTTCATCGCGAGCGTGGCTTCATCGCGTGTGTCTAGTTTCGCCGCGAGTGTGGCTTCGCCGTGTGTGTTAGCCTGATGTTCACACGTCCGCTTCGCCACTACTGTAGCATCGCCGAACGTCTTAGTATCTAGAACTGTACCCTAGCTCCGCCAGGAGCCAAGCTCCGTCGTGTCCCAAGCATTATGTTAACACTGCCTAGTTTGCTCCAACTTAACTAGCCCCGTCTGTATAATTATTAGTATAATTAATAATTCTTATTAATATGCTTGTAAAGAGTTTGAAATATTTAATTACATTCTTTCCTGTATCATGTCCCTTGACTTGCTGATTGCCTGACATATGATTTTGTGATCCTATATTCAATTATGTCTTGTATTTGGCTTGTACTTTATACTTACTTGATATCGACATGTTAATTACTGGACACTTGATACTTGACATGTTATCACTTGACACCTGACACATGTATGTTATCACTTGATCACATGTTACCGGATTGGTTACTTGCCTTTTGGTTAATTATTTCTTTTACGGGGACTTGACATTGAGATCATATACACTCCTAAGATATTTTTCTGTATCATGCATATTCTTTCTGTTATATACAATGATCTTGTATCTCCTGTACTTCTGTATCCTATACTCATGTCTCCCGCACGTTACTCACGATAATAGCACAATCATAGCAACGTCAGGCACGGAACTAAGTGCCACACTACCCCATGGTGCTGAGCACCTCTAGATTCCAACAGACAGGTGTCAGGATGACGAGAATGCCTTACACGTTCATGCTAGCGTTCGGCGATTTCAAAATGGAATTGATCCATCTCTCAAGGAAAATAATCCTTCCCTCCTGTGCCGCTTGTTGTTAGCGTGACAAGACATTCTCAGTGCATATTATAATAGAAACTTACACATGAACAGTAATAATGTCAAGAATGTATGTTATTCGGTTTCTCCCCTGTTCAATAATGGTACCCACATATAATAGTTTGGGATGATTTCTACTAGAAGTACGGGCTCCAGTATGAACTGTCAGTGTTGTGGGACACTGGTGAGAAGAGATTAGGATAACAAATGATATTGGTTATTATTATTACCATTACTATTATGATTTATTAAAGTACCTTGCCTGTTAAATAGGGTGATTCCATTCTTGTGCTCCTATTTTTATACATGTGTACCTGAGACTTGACTCTATCTTACACCAGTTATCAGTCATAACTTAATTACCAAATAAATAATCTCAAAAGCGGGTGTTATTGAGTCATTTTCTTGTTCGGATAATGGTATCCGTGTATTAAAGTTCGGATGTATTCTACTAGATTGTGTTGACACTTAAAAAAGACAAGATTCTTATTGGTCTGAACAAAAGACAAGTGACAGACAAGCTGACGACCAGTTTTCACCCATCTCCGAGGGATAAGGAAGCAACTTGGACTCCACTGATCCAGCAAGCAGACAGTGAACCCGGATTGTTTCTAAACAGACCTCAGCAGGTCTAAGGTGCTAGCACTTAGCATCGCATGAGCCCAAAGGGATAGCCTCACTTGAGAGGCTAATATCACTCGACTTCGCCTCGAAGCCATTCGAAGCCTCGCCAGGAAGCTAACTCGCAACTTTGCCACAGAGGATTTCCAGCTCTGCCAAAGGGTTTCTTTCGGACTTCGCCAGAAGCTGCCTCTAGCTCCGCTACGAGTTCAATGCGGGCAGCTCCGCCATTGGTCTGCTGTGGTCAACCTTTGACCAATCAAATCTCCGGATGAGATCGGATCCAATCAGATCAAATCCAATTAAGATCAAATCAGAGATCAAATTTGGCAGTTGATTGCCACAATCTCTTGACTCTCCTAAAACGAGTAAGAAGATCAGGGAAAATCCTCCAACGATATGAAAAGGATCAAGAAGGTCAACCGACCTGCCAATTTTAACTTCGCAGAAGCTGATCTTAGCCTCGCAGCAATGCTACTTTCCAGATTCAAACAGATCCGATTCAATCTGTTTCTATATTTTCAAGGGACGATTATACCCTTGCTCTCCCTATAAATAGCCCATCAGGGGTACAAGGGAAAGGGCCAATTTTCTGAGACGACGAAAAGGCTTAGACCAGGCACAGACGCACAAGAGGACTCCACAAGCAGAGATTTCTTCACAACGCACCGTGCGCTCTCGGATTCAGAGATCTTTTAGAGAATTGATTTCTCTATCCAGAGTGTTGATACCCTAATATCGTCCTTCCTCTCAAGGAATCTCCGGAACCAGGCGAGAAGGAATTCCTAATTGAAGGCGGTTTTGAGAAGCAGCAAGAGGGTTCTACCAACCTTCTATTCTCTGATTCCCCGAACCAGGCGAGAAGGGAATCTCATCGCTCGCATCGTCAAAGGGACAAAGTGGTCGCGCGCTGACCAGACTCCTATCAGCACACTTCTCCAGAATCTCTGAGGAGATCTACTTGTAATCTTTTTTAAGAATACTTGTAATTTAGCTCCTCAAACTCTTTTTATTGTAAGTTTTCCCCTTTTGCAAATTATATGGAAAACAAGATGGCGACTCCGCTGGGGATCTTATTCTCCACTGCCGAGAATCAAGTGTCGCAATGCGACGAACAGACCTTCGGGTCTAACTCTGAATTCAGAAAAGCCGGTGCAGCCAGAGCCTCTCTGGCTAAATCTTCAAGGAAAGTCTCTGCGGAGACAGAAAAGGTTCTCTGCGAACCTACTGCGGTTATTTGGCGCAACAAGGAAGCACGTCCGCAGTCTGATTCCTTTGCTTGTGAGAACTTGGTGGTTCAGTTCGATCAAGGAAGATTTGAAGAAGTCCTCTCTGGGGGTGGCCCAATGCTTCGAGCACGGAAGCATAGGAAGGTTTCCACGACCAAGATTTCAAAGCAGAAACCGGAAGCAGAATTCTGCCAATACCCCTCAGCCTCGCGTGTGGCTAATCAGTTCCTTGCGAACCTAAGTCTCCTCTGCCAAGGCGGGTATGGAAGCCTAAACAGAAGTCTCCAACCAAAGCTTCAGGCGTAGCTACGCCTAAACCGCGCCTCTCTCGCGAAGAAAAAAGGCAAGATGCCTGTCTGCTCCAATCATAAAGTCAAGACGGCAATCATACCGTCGCCCAATTCAAGAGCAGCAATGCCTTGTGCCAGCATCGTTCTTATGAGCGAAGCTACTGTACCACAGCATACTCACTGCGTCCATGGCCGCGAGGCTAGGGCCAGAGTGTTATCTAAGGCAAATCCCCTTTGCAGCGGCATAGTGGGTAAAGCACCACAGCGTGCTCCGCTCTCCAGTTCGTCAAACATTAAGCTCGCACCTGTTGGCGAAGGTAGAACTGAAGTACTATTCAGTGCTAATCCCTTTCGCAGGGATAAGAGGAACGGAACATCATCCTATGTACACTCTAGAAAGGCCTCTCCATAGGATTATGTAGGCTCCCATGGGCCTGACTTGCGGGAATTCTTGGCGAACAAGCGGAAGTCGGTGTCTTTCCGAACTACTTCCCCCTGTTGTCAACAAAGAGGATGCCAGCTGGTGACAATCCATTCAGCTCGTTGCCGGTCACGACGAATCCTCGCCACTCCTCCATGCCGGCAATCAGTCTTTGATCGGCTGTTCGTGCATCTCCCTATGAAGCATCGTAGAAGGAGCACCTCACGAGATCTACCCTCTGCATCCGTCAATATGACCGGAAGAGGACGAGAGTTACGCAGGGGAAGACAAACATCTGACGACTCCCCCTACAGCTCCCCAGATCCAGATTACAGCCCAGGCTTAGGTGAAGTCTTGGTGCATGAAGAGGGTGTTTTTCGAAACACCAGGTCTAGGGTGGCGATACCCTACAGTTACGAGCAGCCTTCTTCCTCGACGGCCCTAGCCTCGTCACAGCCCACAAGATCACTCCAACCGTCGGATGAAGAAGATGAAGACAGTGGGTACGCCTCTTCAGCGACAGTTAGTTCAGTACGAACAGACAGAGCATCAGTCAACATGGCTGATAATGCTAACGACGACCTTCGTCGACGTTTGGAAGCTCAGGAGCAAACTTCCAGAACCCAGCAAGAAGCCTTGGATAATATTCAACAGATGCTTGCTCGACTCCTCAGCAATCGGAATGACAACGATGCCGGGAGCAATCACGATGAGGATGAACACTTCAGCAATGAGCAGCCAAAGCCGGAGAAATCCAAGGAGGGTTCTTCCTTAGACGCCGAAGTCCTTAAGGGCCTCCAAGCTCAAATCGCATCCCTAACTCAGAGGGATGAATTAAAGAAGGTAGGGGCAGTCTGCCTTATCTACTGGAGTGGGATTCGGTGCCATATCCACCGAAGTTCAAACCACCAACGTTGCATACCTGTGATGGAAAGAGCTCGCCAAATCAGCACATCTACTATTTCCGGTCTCAGACTGGTAATGTTATAAGCAATGACGCCATCATGGCTAGGCTATTCATTGGCACCTTAAAGGGGGTGACATTTGACTGCTTCCGAAGTCTCCCCCCGGGCTCTATCAACTCTTGGATCGACCTGAAAACTTGGTTCCTCTCTCATTTCTATGAGGACGATACCGAAGTGACCATGAACAAGCTCCTCTCTACTGTGCAGAGGAAGGGCGAATCTGTCCGTGACTACATTGAACGGTTCAGAAATTTATCCTTGATGTGCCCAGCAGGGATGCCATTACCCATGCTCTTACAGACATGCAGACACAACTTCTTAGACCAAGTGGAAGTTCGCATGGGGGCTGTCAAAGCCCACACTTGAAAGGAATTGGTCGAACAAGCAGAGATAGCCGAGAAGTCGACTAAAAAGTTCGAACCATCCGCCTCTAGAGGCAAGTGGGGGATGAACAACAAAGGGCATGGCGACCCACCGCAATCTTCTCAAGCTAAAGGCAAAGAAACTATGTCTGTGGAGTTATCTGGAGATGTGCAGTCGAAGGCCAAGAAGAGCGGCTTCAGCAATCAGGAGTCTAAGTTCCCTCCAAAGCAGTACTCCTTCAAAGACGATCAGGTGGTCACGATATTCCATCTGCTCCACAAAGGGAACAAAATAAAACTGCCAGATGCTCGGCGTCCCAATGAGATAGGGCGCACAAACGACCCTAAATACTGCCTCTACCACAAGATGATCCACCAGTCTACTGACAAGTGTTATGTCCTCAAGGACAGAATACAAGCCCTGATCGATGTCGGGGTTCTGACATTGAAGACGGAGCAGAAGAAAGTCACTGCCAATATAGTGACTCTCGAGTTCGGCAAAACTCCAAAGGTCACAGTTCCTGACGGAACTTATCCAGTCCCCGCTCCACGTTTGGACGTCAAGCATCCTCCAGCTACAACTCAAAACAATAAGGGTCTTATTCCCTTAACATTGGAGACAGGAGAGTCATGTGGATACACCCAGACCTCGTCCAAGACGTGCAGTGGGATTCAAAGAAGCCCAAGTCAAAGGGCAAATCTTGCAATGTCATTTCCATCCTGCCAGACGATGGTAATTTTACATCAGCTTCCCTCAGCGATTCAGAAGGGGAAAAGCTTGCTTGCACGGTGCAAGCCGATACGCCTCAACAGACGGGCACCCGATCCGAAAAATCATACTTGAGGCAGTATGAAAAGTCTACTGACGAGACACAATAGCAAACGACGTCAGTACAAATACCAGCATCCACTCCAATCCCAACCAAGGGAAAAGAGAGGCCTAAGGAGGTACGATTCGACTACGTATTGAAGAAATCACCAGGCCAAGGGTTTGATACGCCCTTTCGGTTTGACATATTGGCTCAGCTGGCCAATATCCCAGCTCGTATCACTATACACGAGCTCCTTCGCCTCTCAAAAGAGACAAGAGAAGCACTCAGGGATGCGCTAGCCAATTCAGAATCCTTTCTGACATGCATGCCTGAGATCCCTAACGACGACGTTCAGTCTCCTTACCCAGATGTCACACATACAATCAAAGGTGCCAGCCATTACATTCACGGCGGAATATGCTTCTCAAAGACAACAAGCACGATCGACCTCTGTACTACACCGGATATATCGGTTCAACGTGCACTGAAAGTATACAAGTCGATCCGGGGTCCGCACTCAGCATCATCCCCAAAAGGCTTCTCTACTTCCTCGGCATACCGCTGTATAGGTTGTCCGCAACCACCACTACAATATACGGTTTCAATGCTGGAAGCAGTCACCCACTTGGGAAAATCCGACTCCGTTGCAGAATCGGGAGCCTGAAGTCAGAAGTGACATGCTATGTCATTGACGCTGACACATCATATAACCTGCTGCTGGGACGGCCATGGATTCATGCCAACTGGATCGTTCCCTCTACTCTCCACCAATGCTTCAAATATGTTGAAGATGACGCGACAGTACGAACTGTCTTTGCTGAGAAGCAACCATTCAAAGGGGTGGAAAATTACTTCACTGACGCTCTCCTGTATCAAGAGGCCAGAGAAACACCTAAGGAACCATTGCCGGACGATGATGAAAGTGGCAATGAGGCAGATTCAGAATCCGAAGTAGGCATGTTAGCTATTCTGATTGGTGAACCAATTATAGCATGTCTCAATAATCCCCAATGTAATACACCTTCAGAGGATGAAGGTGAATGGGTAATTAATGATAATATTTCTTTTGATTATCCTGCGAGTGTTGGGCTATTTGAATCCATTACGGATAGCTCTCTACACATGCCTTTACATAAACCGAGTGTGGCCAGCACGCCCATGGAATCCGCAGAAGGAGCCGTTTTGGTGATCCCGCCATCCAAAGAAGGCCACTTACCGATAATCTTCGGTAGAACCCAACCACGGGGACCCACGGCAGCAGATTCAAGTTCAGACTCAGACACTCCACAATTCTTTCATTACGCGCGGCCAGCGCACCATATTATGAAGAAATGGGTACGACCTAAAGCATGGAGGAGGCCTGAATTTTGGAAAAGGAAGGCGCAGTTTGATGCGGAACTTTGTGCCTAAAGGGAAGCCTGCAAATTACTATGACAGTACACGCAGGGGGTTGGGATATGTTACACCCACATCGTCAGCAACGGTTCAAGCCAAAGACGATGAACCAATTCCATCACATTCAGCCTCATCCTCCGAGTGGGACTCAGACGTCAGTATGGGAATGATGTTCGAAAACCTCACCGTTAATATGACTTCAAGCAGTCAATTGGAGCCCGCGGAAGCTACTGATGAGGAACCATGGGCCCAGCAATTAGACCTCCAATGGGAAAAAAGATTCGAACTACGTGAACCACCTACTGAAGACAAGGTGATGCAGGTCAACCTGGGAAGTCAAGATCATCCCAAACCCATCTTTATAAGTGAAAGCCTATCACTTATAGAAAAGGAAGAATTGATAATGCTCATAAAAGAGTATATAGATGTCTTCGCATGGAGCTACGAAGATATGCCCGGACTTGATCCACAGGTCGTTATGCACCGTCTAAACATCAAGCCTGACGTCAAGCCAGTCAAGCAGCAACAACGTCAGTTTCGCCCAAACATTATGGAAGCTATTGAAGCCGAAGTTCACAAGCTCATTGCATGTGGCTTCATCTGGGAGGAACAACATCCAGATTGGGTAGCCAACATCGTCCCCGTCCTCAAGAAGAACGGGAAAATACGGATCTGCATCGACTATCGTGATCTCAACACGGCCTGTCCTAAAGACGAATTCCCACTGCCCATCACCGACGTCATGATTGACAACACATGCGGGTTCGAAAGGATGTCTTTCATGGACGGCTTTTCAGGATACAATCAGATTAAGATGTATCCCGACGACGAGAAGCATACTTCGTTCTGAACACCATTGGGGGTATACTGCTACACTGTAATGTCCTTCGGACTGAAGAACGTCGGAGCAACCTACCAGCGGGCAATGAGTACGATCTTCCGCGATCATCTCCGAAAAACCGTAGAATGCTATGTCAACGACATTGCTGTCAAAAGCCGCAGTAAAAATGAACATCTTCGCGACCTGAGAACGATGTTCGACATAATGCGGGCTCATCAACTGAAAATGAACCCGACAAATCCTTCTTGGGAGTGTCAAGTGGCAAGTTCCTTGGGTTTATTGTCACATCAAAAGGGATTCATCTTGACCCAGACAAAGTTAAAGCCATCCAGGGCATGCATCCACCAAGGAACCTCAAAGAGCTCAGGGGCTTGCAAGGTAGGCTGGCTTATATCAGAAGATTCATTGCAAATCTCTCAGGCCGCTGTCAACCGTTCACCCGACTCATGAAAAAGGGTGCTTCCTTCGTATGGGATCAAGCTTGCCAGGAAGCTTATGAAGACATCAAGAGGTACCTCACAAAATCTCCAGTCTTGGTGGCCCTTACATCAGGGAAACCATGTTTGCTTTATGTAAAAGCTCTGGACTACTCCCTCGGTGCCCTCCTCGCTTAAAAGGACGATAATGGCCACGAGCAGGCCATTTATTATCTGAGCAGAACTCTCATAGGAGCGGAATCTCGCTACAACCCTATTGAGAAAGAGTGTTTAGCTCTCGTCTTCGCTGTTCAGAAGACACGACATTATTTGGTTGGCCAGACCATACATGTCATCTTCAGAGTAAACCCATTGCGTCTTCTTATGACGAAGCCAGGATCACTGAATTCAAGATTGGCTAAGTGGGCACTTTTATTGTCTCAATACGACATGATCTTCACCCCTCAGAAGGCGGTTAAAGGCCAGGCCCTTGCAGAGTTCTTGGATGCTCATCCAGTTCCGGAACATTCAAAACTTCACGAAGATATCCCTGATGAAGTCTTCGAGTCTTATGCAACCTCAGAGGAGGAAGTGTGGCAGATGTTCTTCGATGGAGCATCGCGAATGGGGCCTAAAGGCAAGATCATTGCCGGAGTGGGGGTTGTGTTTATCTCTCCACAGAATCATGTCCTTCCCAGAGCATTTTCTCTGACAGAATCGTGCTCCAACAATGTAGCAGAATATAATGCCTTGCTCATTGGTCTTCAACTCGCCCATGGAATGGGGGTACGCTACCTCGAAGCTTATGGCGATTCAAAACTGATTATCAATTAGGTTAAAGGCGAATACGAGGTCTGCCACGAAGACTTGGTACCTTATTACCATACAGCCATCGAATTGGCTAACCTATTTGAAGGCTTCTACATCGGGCACGTGTCTCGATCTCAAAATACCAAGACAGACGCTCTTGCTGCATTAGCTACAACACTAGCCTTGCCAGCCGACACCGAGTATCACCTCACAGTCGCAACTCGACATCTTGTATGCTCTAAGCATATGTTAAGAACCCGAGAAGTCTATAATGTCTCCACGGATTTTGAGCCGAGAGATTGGCGCTTTCCTCTCATCGACTATGCTTTACATGGTCTGCTGCCAGACAATCCTAAAGAAGCGGCATCTATCAGACGAAGGTCTCTCCGTTTCTATTACGATCCAACCCTGAAGACACTTTATCGTCGTTCATATGACGATATCCTCCTCCGTTGCCTTTCCAATTTAGAGGCACAGGAAGTGCTTAAAGAAGCACACGACGACATTTGCGGAGCTCATCAGCCAGGTCCAAAACTCAAAGACAGATTGCATAGGCTTGGATATTATTGGCCAACCATGATAGCCGATGCCATCCAATATGCACGAAGGTGTAAAGCATGCCAAGTTCATGCGGACTTCATACACCAGCCTTCGGAGTTGCTCCACCCAACTGCTGCTTCATGGCCATTTGAAGCATGGGGAATCGACGTCGTAGGGCCAACTAGTCCCTCTTCGACGAAAGGTCACCGGTTCATCCTTGCAATAACCGACTACTTTTCAAAGTGGGCGGAGGCTATACCATTAACTGAAGTCAAGACCTCTAATGTGGTTAACTTCATCAAACACCATGTCATCTATCGATTTGGTGTCCCTAGGCGGATCATCCACGACAACGGTCCCCAATTCATAAGCCAAATATTCTATCGGTTCTGCGATAAATACCGAATTCAGAATGTGACTTCAACCGCCTATAATCCTGCCGCCAATGGTTTAGCGGAAGCATTCAACAGACGATCATCAAGCTACTCAAGAAATTCATCTCCTCGAACAAGCGAGATTGGGACGAACAGCTTGGCAAATGTCTTTAGGTCTACCGGACCACGGTTCGAACACCGACAGGTAATACGCCTTTTTCCTTGGTATATGGGTGCGAAGCAGTCATCCCATTGAAAATCCAGATGCCGTCGTTACGAGTCGCTCTAATGACTAAGATCACATCAGAAGACAATGATCGCCTGTGCCTTCAAGAGCTCGAAGCCCTAGATGAGAAGCGACTTCAAGCCCAGCAACATATTGAGCTATATCAAGCTCGAATCTCAAAGGCCTTCAATAAGAAGGTCAAATAGAGGGTCTTCCAGAAAGGAGACCTGGTTTTAGCCGTCAGACGACCGATGATTATGACGCATAAGACCAAAGGCAAATTCCAGCCTAAATGGAAAGGACCGTTTGTGATAGAAACAGTCTATTCAAACGGAGCATACCGCCTTATGACTTCAGATGGCGACCTACTCATGATGCCGATCAATGGTAAGTTCTTAAAGAAGTATTATCCTTAATCAAGAATCCTTCTCATGATCAAGTTAACATTACACCTCTGATCAAGATCTTCGTGTCCAAAGTACACACAAAGAGAGCCTTTCTCTTCCTCCAAGTGGGATAATACAACCGTAAACCAGTAGGAACCTGGTCACGCATTGGCTGTCCCGAAGGAGAATCGAGGTTATGCATATATTAACCAGATAATCCGACATCCTTAACGATTAAGGATAGAGGAAAATGTTGGCCTGTAAGCCCAACATAAGTCCTCGACAACTCTCATGCTGAGGGGAATAGCATGGCTAGCCTGACTCAAACGGTAGTTGGTAAAGGCATATCAAACCCGTTGACAGCTGAGGATTTGCTAAAAATCCTAAGGGACCTGTTCCCATGTGATTCCCTCGTTTCTCCCTATGAAAATGAGATCTCCAAAATCACTTACCAATTCTCATCCATAGAATGGTAAGGCCACATATACATTTCACTGTTACGTTAACATTAAACCTATGACAGTGATTCCCTCGTTTCTCCCTGTGAAAACGAGATCTCCAAAATCACTTACCAATTCTCGTCCATAGAATGGTAAGACCACATATGCATCTCGCTGTTACGTTAACATTAAACCTATGACAGTGATTCCCTCGTTTCTCCCTGTGAAAACGAGATCTCCAAAATCACTTACCAATTCTCTTCCATAGAATGGTAAGACCACATATACATTTCGCTGTTACGTTAACATTAAACCTATGACAGTGATTCCCTCGTTTCTCCCTGTGAAAACGAGATCTCCAAAATCACTTACTAATTCTCATCCATAGTATGGTAAGACCACATATACATTTCGCTGTTACGTTAACATTAAACCTATGACAGTGATTCCCTCGTTTCTCCCCGTGAAAACGAGACCTTTTCCCAAATTCCATTACAATCTTGAGCTTGGTGGCGTCTCATTCGGTTATGTCATTGCGACCTCTGAACCAGCAGACAGCCAAGTCTCAATTTTGAGCTTGTTGACATTTACAAAAGACAGATCTCGATGCTTATTGACATTTACAAAAGATAAGTATCACCAACCTTGAGCTTGGTGGCGTCTCATTCGGTTATGTCATTGCGACCTCTGAACCAGCAGACAGCCAAGTCTCAACCTTCAGCCCTGTTGACATTTACAAAAGACAGGTCTAGATACTTGTTGACATTTACAAAAGACAAGTATCACCAACCTTGAGCTTGGTGGCGTCTCAATCGGTTATGTCATTGTGACCTCTGAACCAGCAGACAGCTAAGTCTCGACCTTGAGCCCTGTTGACATTTACAAAAGACAGGTCTCGATACTTGTTGACATTTACAAAAGACAAGTATCACCAACCTTGAGCTTGGTGGCGTTTCAATCGGTTATGTCATTGCGACCTCTGTACCAGCAGACAGCTAAGTCTCAACCTTGAGTCCTGTTGACATTTACAAAAGACAGGTCTCGATACTCGTTGACATTTACAAAAGACGAGTATTACCAATTCTGAGCTTGTTGACATTTACAAAAGACAAGTATCAACCTTGAGCCCTGTTGACATTTACAAAAGACAGGTCTCGATACTTGTTGACATTTACAAAAGACAAGTATCACCAACCTTGAGCTTAGTGGCGTCTCAATCGGTTATGTCATTGCGACCTCTAAACCAGCAGACAGCTAAGTCTCAACCTTGAGCCCTGTTGACATTTACAAAAGACAGGTCTCGATACTCGTTGACATTTACAAAAGACAAGTATTACCAATTCTGAGCCTGTTGACATTTACAAAAGACAGGTCTCGATGCTTATTGACATTTACAAAAGATAAGTATTACCAACTGTAATACCCCGTTTCCGTAATACGTACTAAGTTGCGTATTCTGATTTTCGATCGTATTTTTCGATTTACTTCCCGTATTTGACCAATTTCAATTTCAAATATCATTTTCTAATATATTAGATTTTAGGTGAATTTCTGGAATTTTCTAGAATTAAAATGAATTTCTTCAAAACCGGTGTCGACCAGTATCGCTGATCGATTCCTGGAATTTTAATTCCCAAACAGTTAGGAATTTCTAGAAAGTCCTTTAGGCATTATCTCTTAGAATCGTATTTTCTATCTACATTCTTTTTCTTAGAATTTTATGAATTTATGAAAATTTCAACGGAGTCGGTAGTTAACTGATTCCGGGAATTTTAGTTTTAAAACTATAAAGTATTTCTTCAAACGGATTTCACTATACGTCTTCATATATTATTATTGATTTTTGGTGAAATTTACGAGTCGTTCCGAGACACTTGAATTTCGGACGATTTCGGTATTTTCCGAAATGTTTTCCGCATTCTCGATTTAAACCCGGGAATCAGTGTTTTCAATATTTTCATTTTTCAAAATCAAGAAAATATCTTTTCTTTACAAATTCTTTTCCTTTTTCATTTTCCTTTTTCTTTCCTTCCTTCCTTCCACCAACTTCCCAAAATATCTTCTCCTCCAAAATATCTAAAAATTCCACACCCTTCCTCATAAATGCCCTTCAATTCCTCTCTCTTTCTCTCTCTTCTTTGGCCGGCCACCATTGGCCAAGGGAGACATCCCATCCCCCCTATTTGCACAAAACCCCTCTCAATTTATTTATTTACACCTCCTTTACAAAAATCAAATCCTATATAAACTTCCCTTTACAATTCTTTTCTCTTTTTTCACTTCACCAAGAAATAGCCTTCAACATTTCTCCTCCATCTCAAACCCTAATTCCAAAATCACCACCAAGCCTTCATCTTCTTCTCAAGCTACCACAACTTTTGGATTGTGATCGTCCGTAGTATCGCCGTGGAATCATTTGGTGATATTTGTCGACACGATCTTTTCGGAACTCGTCAAGCCTCGATTTAACCGTTCAAAGTGAGTATTTTTACTCACCAAGACTAGATTACTTCTTTGTGTACATGTGATGATCATTCATATACACTTGTGTCATAAAAATCCCATTTTTAGGCCAACAAACAACCATCAGAATTTCTGTTCTGTTTTCTGTTTTTCCAGGATTAGTCGACTTAACCTAGAACCTAGTCGACTAACCCACTTTAGTTGAAACGTAGCTTTTCTGATTTTCACAGTTTTAGTCGACTAAGCCATTTTACCAGTCGACTAGACCCCCCTAGTCGACTACATTTTGACCCCTAGTCGACTAATTTTCCTTGAACCAAAAACACCAACTCTCGGCCCTAGTCGACTTATCCTAATTTTATAGTCGACTTGGAACCCCTAGTCGACTACACCCTTGACCCTAGTCGACTCCTGAAACCAACTTAACTCTCTGTATCTCATCTTAGTCGACTTAAGTATCTGTTAGTCGACTTATAGTTCACCACTAGTCGACTAATCCTCCCACCTAGTCGACTAATCCTCCCACCTAGTCGACTAATTCTGACTGGTTAACTTAGTTGTTTCCTTTTCTGATTTTGATCTTAACCTCTATATACATGTGATACATTATTCATGTTTATGCTTCATTATTGATATTATATGACATGCTACCTGATGGACATTACTTCTTGATACTCCATGACTTGTTATTGTAATTCTTACTTCATAAATTGTTAAATAGTGAATATCTCCACTTATCATGCCATCTCTTAAAACCAAGCATGATAGACTCGACTTTTGTATAAAATAGACCAACTTACATTGGGTCCGGGGGAAGACATGCGGATATCGATGTGTTCGTGTTTACAGTGGCTTTTAGGAGTGTTGTGCAACCCATGTTCCGGTCTAACCTGTGGGCCTCCAGGGGACCGAGGGGAGTGCTTGCTCCCTTTATTTCTGGTACCATCATGAAAAGGGCATACATAAGTCCCTCCAGTTGAGCCTAGCGGCTGGCTTCCGTCACCAAGCAACGGAACAATCAATGGCCGTTATCCCGGGTATGTACGGGGTCCACTGTAAACATAGTTCGTCGATACAACCGCTGATTTCCAACAACAACCTTGTATTACTATGATATGGATCTATGTGCACTGGGACGCTGGACCACATAGCTAGATATCCGAGTAAAACAAGTAATAATAATAAAACGTTAATTGTAGATCTATAGTACGACTTTATCTATTCATGCTTTTCATATCTGTTAGTTGATATACCTTATATAGTCCCATCTTACTTGTACTCGTCCCTTAGCCACTTGGCTGTAGCTATCTATTGTTTATATGTCTTGATCCTTTGGATTTGCATATTCAGATTCCGAGACCTGGAACGAAGTGGATCCTTCCACGGAAGATCAGGCATACTTCAGTGAGCAGGCTGACCAGCTCTAGTTCCCTCGTACCGTACTCCTCTTTTTGGCTCACGAGTCTCCATCTCTTACGTGAGCACCTTGTGTATATCTTTGTATATATTCTTTTGGACTTGGTTGTGAAAACAAAACGCTTGTAAAGTGTAACAGTTATCATAACTTGTATAACTTTGTATTTGTACTTCTATAGTTGGCATATGACTATACCACGATTTGTGTTGTATTCTGATTCTTGTTGTACGTTTATGCTTAGCGTATATACGTGGGGGCATTTTCTGACCTACGTATATACGTCGCAGTGACGTCCCCGTATTCGTGGAATCGGGGCGTTACAGGTTGGTATCAGAGCCTAGGCTCTCAAACCTAAAGTACAATCAGGTGGCAAATTCTAGTAATTTGCTTATGCCAACTACAATGTACAAAGTTATAGAGTCCTTCTTGCTTCCTTCATTGATCAATTCCTTCGTATCCTAAACTCCTTTCAATTGTTTCCAATTCCAGTTATCATACGGTATGGAGAGACGATCGGGTCGTAACAACATCGGACAGGTGCCCAATGGACCCGTAGGAGGAGAGAATGCTGATGTCCTGAGAATCATTCAGACTATGGTGGAAAACCAACAACAGCAGATGCAGAACCAGCAACAGCAGATGGAAAATCAGCAGCAGCAGACCGAGCTCCTTAGGCAGGAGTTGGCAGCCCCGAAGGAGCAGAGGCCGGGGAACGTGTCCGACTTCCGGCGGCTGCAACCGGCCATCTTCACGGGAGGCGAGAAACCATTGGAGGCTGAGCAGTGGTTGACGGACACTACAGACCTACTGAATGCAGCCCGTGTCCCGAAGGAGAGCCAAGTTGAAGTAGCTAAGATTCAGTTAAAGGATGTTGCGAGAACTTGGTGGCTCGCAGAGGAGGCTAGACTGGAGAAGCCCGTTACTTGGGACGCCTTCTCCAAGAGTTTTTACAGCCGCTTCTTCCCTGTTACGGCGCAGAAAGATATGGAGGAGCAATTCATCAGACTCCAGCAGGGGAACAAGTCCGTGGACGAGTATGCCGCGGAGTTTCTCAGATTGAGCCGCTTCGCGCCATATATGGTAACGGACGAAGAGAAGAGAGCAAGCAGGTTTCAGCAGGGCCTGCAGTTGGACTTACAGGCCTTCTTGATGTCTCAACAGATGAAGACCTATTCTGAGGTTCTCACCGTCGCTCGAGAGGTAGAGCGGGTGTTACAGAGGAAGCAAGAGAACCAGGCCATGAAGAGGCCGTTTGTACCCATGGGAAGAGGGGGCCCATTTAGAGCAGCGAAGATTCAGAGGCAACCTTTCAGACCGGCTCCTTACCAGACAGCCCAACCATCTACCTTCTGCAACTTCTGTCTGAAACCAGGACACACTCGAGCAAATTGCCGTAGAGCAAATGGGTGGTGCCTGATATGTGGTTCCAGAGATCATTCTATAGGGGCTTGTCCACACAGGAGATTGGAGATAGCCAACCAGACCTTGCCAGTACTTCCAGGACCGAGTGGACAGCGGGCAGTACCAGGGCCACTTGGGCAGAGAAGCCAGGGACCGGTGATGAGGAGAGCACCCCTTCCTCCACAGCATGTCATTCGCCCAGTGCAGAGAGGAGGTAGGACGTCAACAGGGCGTGGCAGAGGTCAGGCTTACAATTTGACGGAAGCAGAGGCTGAGGCTTCAGAGGAGGTGATTACAGGTAACATCAGAGTTCATGCAAAGCCTGTTCTCGCTTTATTTGATTCAGGTGCATCCCACTGTTATATCTCAGATAAATTTGTGGCTTTACATTCAATACCTGTTAAGATTTTAGACCACAAATGGGAGATAAGTACAGGAAATGGGGTAGTTATATCTTCCCGAGTTTGTACTGACTGTCCAGTAGAACTGTGTGATAAGACCATGGCCATAGATATGCTCGTACTAGACACCAAAGGGTACGACGTGATCTTAGGCATGACCTGGCTCAGTCAGTACTATGCTGTGATTGATTGTAGGGAGAAGAAGATCAAGTTTAGAATTCCACTTCAACCAGAGTTCCAGTTTAGTGGAGAAGTGAAGACCACCAAGGGAAAGTCTCAGATTACTTCTTCGGAGGTTCAGAAGCAGAAGGTGCCGGTGTGGGATGAATTCCCGGAGGTGTTTGCTGAGATCGCAGGACTGCCACCTGTAAGGATGATTGAGTTCTCCATCGAGACTATTCCAGGAGCAGCACCTATATCTAAGGCTCCGTACAGGATGGCACCGACGGAGTTGGAGATCCTGAAGAAGCAGCTGCAGGAGTATTCAGATAAGGGAGTGATTAGGCCAAGTGCTTCACCGTGGGGAGCTCCAGTACTGTTGGCGAATAAGAAGGATGGTAGTAAGAGACTTTGTATTGATTACAGGGAATTGAACAAGGTCACCATCAAGAACAAGTATCCCTTACCCAGAATTGATGATCTATTTGATCAGCTTAATGGAGCCCGTGTATTCTCTAAATTGGATTTACAGTCGGGTTACCATCAGCTGAGGGTAAAGAAGGAGGACATACCGAAGACGGCATTCAGGACCCGATATGGCCACTATGAGTTTCTAGTTATGCCTTTCGGAGTCACCAATGCCCCTGCAGTGTTTATGGACTTGATGAACCGAGTGTTCTCGCCTTTCTTGGATCAGTTTGTTATTGTTTTCATCGACGACATCTTGATCTATTCAAAGAACAATAGGGAGCATGCAGAACACTTGAGAATTGTGTTGCAGACACTTCAGCAGGAGCAGCTTCATGCCAAGAGGAACAAGTGTGAGTTCTGGTTGGACAGCATAGCATTCCTTGGACATATGGTGTCAGCAGAAGGTATCTCAGTTGATCCGAGCAAAGTCCAGGCAGTAAAGGATTGGCCAGTTCCGAGGACGGTGACGGAGATAAAGAGTTTTCTTGGACTAGCTGGATATTACAGACGCTTCGTCCAGGATTTCTCTCGGATTGCAGCTCCGTTAACCCAGCTCACCCGGAAAGGAGTAAGGTACATATGGACAGAGGAGTGTGATGCAGCCTTCGAGCAGTTGAAGCAGAAGCTCATTTCAGCTCCTATCTTGAGAACTCCCTCAGGGAGAGGAGGGATGGTCATCTTTAGTGATGCATCAGGTAAAGGCCTAGGATGTGTACTTATGCAACATGATCATGTTATAGCATATGCATCTAGGCAATTGAAGCCTCATGAGAGGAATTACCCAACTCATGACTTGGAGTTGGCAGCAGTGATCTTTGCTTTGAAGATTTGGAGACACTATCTTCTGGGAGATAGAGTGCTGATATATACAGATCACAAGAGCCTCAAGTATATCTTTTCACAGAAAGAGCTGAACATGAGGCAGAGACGGTGGCTGGAGCTTATGGCAGATTATGATATTGACTTGCAATATCATCCAGGCAAGGTCAATACAGTTCCTGATGCCCTGAGCAGGATGCCAGAGAACAGGGTGCTTGTTCAGTTCACTCAGCAGAAGGAGTTGATTCAGGACTTTATCAGATTGGACTTGATGGTGGTTCGAGGAGCTGAGAAGACAGGACAGCTTATGACCTTACAGATCCAGTCTTCATTGATAGATGAGATTAGGGAAGCTCAGAAGGAGGACCCCAGGCTACAGACATTCCGAGTTCAGGTGGAGGCTGGATTGAGGACGGATATTTGTATTCGTCCGGATGGTGCATTGTACTTTGGAGGTAGACTTTGTGTTCCCCAAGGGGAAGTTAGACAGAAGATTTTGGAGGAAGCACATAGTTCAGCCTATTCTATACATCCAGGAGGAAACAAGATGTACCAGGATTTGAAGAAGCAATTTTGGTGGAATGCCATGAAGAGAGAGATAGCTCAGTTTGTAGCTAAGTGCTTGGTGTGCCAGCAGATAAAGATTGAGCATCAGAGATCAGCTGGACTTCTTCATCCTTTGCCAATACCTGAATGGAAGTGGGAGCACATCACTATGGACTTTGTCACGGCATTACCTCGTAGTCCCAAAGGTAATAATGCCGTGTGGGTTATCATTGATCGTCTCACCAAGTCAGCTCATTTCATACCATTCAGGGTGGGTCAGACTACAGAGGTTCTGGCAGATAAGTATGTGAAGGAGATAGTTCGTCTGCATGGAGTTCCAGTCAGTATTGTATCAGATAGAGATACCAGATTCAGATCTCATTTCTGGGAGAGTCTCCAAGAGAGTCTGGGAACTCGTCTGAAGTTCAGTACAGCCTATCATCCTCAGACAGACGGACAATCTGAGAGGACCATCCAGATCCTCGAGGACATGCTTAGAGCCTGCATGATTGAGTTCAGGGGTTCATGGGAAGACCATCTACACTTGGCTGAGTTTTCTTATAACAACAGTTATCAGGTAAGTATTAAGATGGCACCTTTTGAGGCACTGTATGGGAGGAAACGCAGGTCACCGATTTGTTGGGATGAAGTCGGTGAGAGGAGTCTATTGGGGCCAGAGATTCTGATCCAGACCACAGAGAAAGTTAGAGTTATCAGAGATCATCTCAAGGCAGCTCAGAGTCGGCAGAAGAGCTGGGCAGATTTGCAGAGGAGGCCATTGGAATTCGGAGTTGGAGATCATGTGTTCTTGAAGATTTCACCTACCAAGGGAGTAATCCGGTTCGGCACTCGTGGGAAACTAAGTCCGAGATATATCGGCCCATTCGAGATATTGGATCGAGTGGGAGATGTGTCTTATCGATTGGCGTTGCCGCCATCGTTGGACGGAGTTCATAATGTTTTCCACGTGTCTCAGTTGAGGAGGTATGTAAAGGATAATAGCCATATTTTGGATCATTCCGAGCTGGAGCTACAACCGGATTTATCATATCAGGAGCAGCCGATGGCCATATTGGATAGAAGTGTGAAGACACTGAAGAACAAAGCCATACCTTTAGTGTTGGTGTCTTGGAACCGCCATGCGCCAGGAGAGGCCACCTGGGAACGAGAGGACGTCATCCGAGAGCGTTATCCTCAACTCTTCTCATCTTGATTGGTAAGACTCTTTCCTTTTACTCTTTTCTATTTGTTATCTTTCTTCCTAGCCTTATCTATCTGTTACCATTCCTGTTACCCTTCACCTTATGAAATTTCGAGGACGAAATTTTTGTAAGGTGGGTAGATTGTAATACCCCGTTTCCGTAATACGTACTAAGTTGCGTATTCTGATTTTCGATCGTATTTTTCGATTTACTTCCCGTATTTGACCAATTTCAATTTCAAATATCATTTTCTAATATATTAGATTTTAGGTGAATTTCTGGAATTTTCTAGAATTAAAATGAATTTCTTCAAAACCGGTGTCGACCAGTATCGCTGATCGATTCCTGGAATTTTAATTCCCAAACAGTTAGGAATTTCTAGAAAGTCCTTTAGGCATTATCTCTTAGAATCGTATTTTCTATCTACATTCTTTTTCTTAGAATTTTATGAATTTATGAAAATTCCAACGGAGTCGGTAGTTAACTGATTCCGGGAATTTTAGTTTTAAAACTATAAAGTATTTCTTCAAACGGATTTCACTATACGTCTTCATATATTATTATTGATTTTTGGTGAAATTTACGAGTCGTTCCGAGACACTTGAATTTCGGACGATTTCGGTATTTTCCGAAATGTTTTCCGCATTCTCGATTTAAACCCGGGAATCAGTGTTTTCAATATTTTCATTTTTCAAAATCAAGAAAATATCTTTTCTTTTACAAATTCTTTTCCTTTTTCATTTTCCTTTTTCTTTCCTTCCTTCCTTCCACCAACTTCCCAAAATATCTTCTCCTCCAAAATATCTAAAAATTCCACACCCTTCCTCATAAATGCCCTTCAATTCCTCTCTCTTTCTCTCTCTTCTTTGGCCGGCCACCATTGGCCAAGGGAGACATCCCATCCCCCCTATTTGCACAAAACCCCTCTCAATTTATTTATTTACACCTCCTTTACAAAAATCAAATCCTATATAAACTTCCCTTACAATTCTTTTCTCTTTTTCACTTCACCAAGAAATAGCCTTCAACATTTCTCCTCCATCTCAAACCCTAATTCCAAAATCACCACCAAGCCTTCATCTTCTTCTCAAGCTACCACAACTTTTGGATTGTGATCGTCCGTAGTATCGCCGTGGAATCATTTGGTGATATTTGTCGACACGATCTTTTCGGAACTCGTCAAGCCTCGATTTAACCGTTCAAAGTGAGTATTTTTACTCACCAAGACTAGATTACTTCTTTGTGTACATGTGATGATCATTCATATACACTTGTGTCATAAAAATCCCATTTTTAGGCCAACAAACAACCATCAGAATTTCTGTTCTGTTTTCTGTTTTTCCAGGATTAGTCGACTTAACCTAGAACCTAGTCGACTAACCCACTTTAGTTGAAACGTAGCTTTTCTGATTTTCACAGTTTTAGTCGACTAAGCCATTTTACCAGTCGACTAGACCCCCCTAGTCGACTACATTTTGACCCTTAGTCGACTAATTTTCCTTGAACCAAAAACACCAACTCTCGGCCCTAGTCGACTTATCCTAATTTTATAGTCGACTTGGAACCCCTAGTCGACTACACCCTTGACCCTAGTCGACTCCTGAAACCAACTTAACTCTCTGTATCTCATCTTAGTCGACTTAAGTATCTGTTAGTCGACTTATAGTTCACCACTAGTCGACTAATCCTCCCACCTAGTCGACTAATCCTCCCACCTAGTCGACTAATCCTCCCACCTAGTCGACTAATTCTGACTGGTTAACTTAGTTGTTTCCTTTTCTGATTTTGATCTTAACCTCTATATACATGTGATACATTATTCATGTTTATGCTTCATTATTGATATTATATGACATGCTACCTGATGGACATTACTTCTTGATACTCCATGACTTGTTATTGTAATTCTTACTTCATAAATTGTTAAATAGTGAATATCTCCACTTATCATGCCATCTCTTAAAACCAAGCATGATAGACTCGACTTTTGTATAAAATAGACCAACTTACATTGGGTCCGGGGGAAGACATGCGGATATCGATGTGTTCGTGTTTACAGTGGCTTTTAGGAGTGTTGTGCAACCCATGTTCCGGTCTAACCTGTGGGCCTCCAGGGGACCGAGGGGAGTGCTTGCTCCCTTTATTTCTGGTACCATCATGAAAAGGGCATACATAAGTCCCTCCAGTTGAGCCTAGCGGCTGGCTTCCGTCACCAAGCAACGGAACAATCAATGGCCGTTATCCCGGGTATGTACGGGGTCCACTGTAAACATAGTTCGTCGATACAACCGCTGATTTCCAACAACAACCTTGTATTACTATGATATGGATCTATGTGCACTGGGACGCTGGACCACATAGCTAGATATCCGAGTAAAACAAGTAATAATAATAAAACGTTAATTGTAGATCTATAGTACGACTTTATCTATTCATGCTTTTCATATCTGTTAGTTGATATACCTTATATAGTCCCATCTTACTTGTACTCGTCCCTTAGCCACTTGGCTGTAGCTATCTATTGTTTATATGTCTTGATCCTTTGGATTTGCATATTCAGATTCCGAGACCTGGAACGAAGTGGATCCTTCCACGGAAGATCAGGCATACTTCAGTGAGCAGGCTGACCAGCTCTAGTTCCCTCGTACCGTACTCCTCTTTTTGGCTCACGAGTCTCCATCTCTTACGTGAGCACCTTGTGTATATCTTTGTATATATTCTTTTGACTTGGTTGTGAAAACAAAACGCTTGTAAAGTGTAACAGTTATCATAACTTGTATAACTTTGTATTTGTACTTCTATAGTTGGCATATGACTATACCACGATTTGTGTTGTATTCTGATTCTTGTTGTACGTTTATGCTTAGCGTATATACGTGGGGGCATTTTCTGACCTACGTATATACGTCGCAGTGACGTCCCCGTATTCGTGGAATCGGGGCGTTACACCAACCTTGAGCTTGGTGGCGTCTCATTCGGTTATGTCATTGCGACCTCTGAACCAGCAGACAGCTAAGTCTCAACCTTGAGCCCTGTTGACATTTACAAAAGACAGGTCTCGATACTTGTTGACATTTACAAAAGACAAGTATCACCAACTTTGAAGCTTGGTGGCTCCTCAACCAGTTTTGTCATCGCGACCTCTGAACTGACAGACTGCCAAGTCTCAGCATTCAATCCAGCAAAGGACTATTCTCTCGAATGGCACCAATACAATTTGGAACCGACAATTCAGAAAGTGGAACAATTTGAAGATTCAACAGGGAATCAAAACAAAAATTATTATTTTCATTGATTCCAAAAGGATGGGATACATGGAGGCATATATATACAATGACCTACAGTCGTACGTTGTAAGATCTGATCTGCTCTCCAAGGGAAGCCAGCCTCGTCCTCCTGTCATCAGCAGCCTGGGCAAGCGTCTGCGACTTCAGCTCAGCCTCATCGAAATCCATTGCCTGGGCCAAACGAGCTTCGACTTCTGCCAAAGTTGCCCTCTGCGACGATCCCTGCTGCGAGAGTTCGTCACTTTGAGCCTTGAGCTGCTCAAGCCGCGCAGCTTCTTCAAGACGCACCGGTTCAGCCTTGGATAAGAGAAGGTTCCCCTTCCTAATCATTTCCTTGGCCTTCGCAATCCTATCTTCAGCATCAAAAAGAGCACTGGTGGAGGCATCGATGGCATTTCCAACCTCTACTTACCATGTTTCCAAAGATTTCAAATCAGAGGAAATAGCCTCGGCGGCTTCTTGAGCGGTAAGACGGGCCTCATGCTTTTGAGCAACAAGGCGCGCAAACTGCTCACTAACCAAAGGCTCCAGGTCTGAGAAGCTAAGTCGGCGCCATTCCTCTACGTCCCTCTCAAATTGATCTACCAGGAGTTCCAAGGCAGTGGCCTGGTGATACCCTTCAAGGTCCCAAATACTTTCAATATTGCGGAAGAGGACCGCCTTCAAAGTCGAGAATGGCATAGTCAAACCTTTCAAGATCAGGTCGATGCATCGCCCTAAGCCTTTGTAAAAACTATCGACTATGTTGCCTATAAATCGTTTCAACTTCGGCCACCTCTGGTAGAAGGACAACTTCAGAAAACTCCACCAGCCCGGTTGATACCACCGAGGAAGGAACAACAGGACCACTAACAGCAGTAAGACAGGCCGTTGGTGATCTCGGCGGAATCTTCAGTACACTAGCCACCGTGGAGGTAGGACTAGTGACCGTCTCCTGAACAGCAGGTTCAACCACCAGGGTTGGAGAGGTAGGGCTGGTAATCACCCTCAGCTCTGCGCGCTTGGCAAAATTGTCGGCACCTCACTCGTTGATATAGTTGGGAGTGAGGACACCTCCGGGACTACCACCCCTTCAACCTCTGTTCCTTTGGTTAGCTCAGGCCGATAAGAGGGCATGTCTCCATATAGCGCATCCAACACAGCAGCATCCGCCACGGTCGAAGTGCTCATATCACCCTGGACTCCCCAGGAAGATCAGCAGGTTCCCTTGAAGCTAATGCACCTTGAGGCCGAACACCTGTAACAAGACTGTGTTTAGACAGGACACAACATGCAATAAAAGCCAAGAGGTCAGGACAGTACCATAAGATGACGTCGCCTCAAACATCTCGGCAGCCGCATCAGTCTCCATGGGCTCCATCGGAAAATTCTTGGCGGAATCAGCACGAATGGCCGGCCCGCTTTCGCTTGCCGAGTCTCCTGTGGACCATCCAACAGAGCTCGACGCTACAGGGCTTCCTTTGGAAGTCCCAGCGCCCGAGGGACCAATGTCGGCCGCATCACCTCCGGACTCCTCCGGTGAACAAAAGAACCAGCCTCAGTTCCATAAGTAAATAGGGGATCATAATGTTCCCCTTACTCTCTAGCCGCCTCAGCTCCTATAATCAAGAAGAATTGATAATAAGTCATTTGGAACACACAAAAGACCTATTATACAGACGGAGTTGATCTTACTCAGATCCGGAGCAAATTCACCGGTAGTCGGTTCAGCAACCGACGGGTCCGTTACTAACGGGATAGCAGGAGGGAACGTTGCTGAGGGTTTGCCCTCTACGACAACCGTAGGAGCCTGGCGACGGGGCTTCTTCGCCAATGACTTCCTACGAGATCTACCCTCCCGCTTTCTTTTGAAGTGGACATCAGAATCCTCTTCCTCCACTTCTTCTACACGATGAGGGGGAACGGTCCCCATCACACCAGAGCCAGTCGCAGAAGTCTCAGCCCCCGCTCCCGCTTTGAAGCGAGGACTTCCTGCATCTGAGGCCTCACTGTCATGAACAGCGACGAATTCCTCTACGCCCGGGATGCGGACCCTTTTGCCTTCCCTCTTCTCAGAAGCCTTCCGTTTTAACCGCTGAGAAATTAACTTCACACCAGAGCTGTTGGCCTTGAAATCGAAGGGTGTGGAGTTGGAAGTTGTGTACCACTGCAGAAGCACAGGGTCATTCGAAGGTCGGGACTCTTCAACGGCGTACGCAGCCGCGCCCCAGTACCGCCTGCAGTAAAGAATCGCCAGGCACGGGCTCCGTCAATAAGACTCCCCATGAAGGCCAAATCAGGATTAGGGTTGCCCACATATAGCTGGTCGTACCCAAACTGCCGAGCAAACCGGCTGGGGACATAAGGTTCCAAATAGCAGGTATCCCCGCTTCTGTACAATAAGTGTGAAGGCCAGATGCTGACCAGCCACTCAAAAACTCCCCGGCTCAGGGAAGACCGCCCTTCCCATGCATCTCGGAACTCCTCATCGTATCCTGCACCCCGAATACAGGAAAAACAGCAGAAAAGACTGTAAACGTCATATCGACGCACCAATTTACGGGCCTCAGCCACGTATTTCTTCAGCCACGAACGTCCTTCGAATCGGCGGAGGAGTGCCATTCGAACACTTTGCGGAGGGTCCTCTCCAGCTCCAATCAGCGAAGGACAATGTAAGGCGAACCACGCCATCAGATAGGTGTAGGGCAGACCTATCCTTGGATTGGGTCCGTCACAAGGCAAAATGGCTCCCTTTCCACGCTTGTTGCTGGCGGCCTGCAAAAAGCCTCCGTTAATGTACGGAGGCCTCTTTGAATGCAGCACACCATGGCCGGGAGAAGACCCAGACGGCGACCATGGACCAAACGAACGGCGGGCAACAAAACATTCAGATGAACGATGTCACCCGAAGAAGATGGCACTACGCATTTCTTCAGCCAGACGGTTAAGAAACCGGCCAGCAGTGCCTCCCGAGACATAGGCTGACGAGCCTGATGATGGAAGCTCCGAAGGACATCACCCTTCTCATAGGGACCATCGTCTTCAGTTATGACAAGATCCCTTTGAAGGTGCATCTGCATCCGTTCAAAGATATCCCCATCAGCAACTCCGTAATGTGCTGCTTCAGGAGCATTTCTCATATCCGGGAACAAGTAATTCCCCCATCTCTTCAAGCTACAGGAAGTGCCCTTGCTGCCACCATGGATGCCAGAACAAATGTGCAAGTGGCACATTAACTCCCGATAAGTCTCGAATAAGGCAGGCTCCTGCTTCTCCAGAAGAGCCAACTCCACCTCGCACTGAAAGTATTCTTCATAAGGGAGAGACCCGAAAGGCAAAGCAGAGATTTCCCACATCTCATGCAAGGCCATGCCCAACTCGCCGACAGGGGTAAAGAAAGTCCCTGAAGCTGGGCAATATAATTCAAAGATGGCGTAAAAGCACGCCACATTCATCTCAATGCCGTGGCAGGTCACCCTGACAGCCTCATAGAGGTTCAGCCTCTCCAAATCCTCCTCGAAATGAGCAAGGATGTAGGTAGTCAAATCCACCCACCACGTCTTCGGAGGGTGAATCCAGCCTGGAGTCCTGAAGTCAGTGGCCGGGTAGTTCCCATTGACCTTGCAGAATTGGTTGCCAAAGGTCAGCGCCACTGCGGGATTTTCTCCCACTGGGATCTCTCGCGACACATTCCCAGGATGTAAACCCATTATGCTATGAGGAGGCCCCGCTCTTGCATAACCAGGAGATTGAAGTATCAATTTTCCTATGTGGACGGAGTCCGTATTTCGGCTCACATCCCATGCCATCTTCCGAGCCTGCGTCACACACTGGAAGGAAGACAAAGAAAAATGTCGTCTGTTGGATGGAAGGTAAAACTTCTCATCACCCAACTGGAAGATCCATTGCCCTTCTCCGGCCTGTAGTTGGTGATCAGAATCTGGTGCGGCATCCCCGAATATGAAATCGGGCTTCCTATAAGTTCGACGGTCGACATCTTCAAAGGGAGCCGTAGTCAGAATACTCCTCGTGGTGTGCTGGTCACCGCCGTGAAAACCGTGTCTCGGACGACAGAACTCTGCTCACTAAACAAAGAAGCTTGCCCTTGAAATTGCAAGCTGATATTGCCATCAACTCCCCTGGTCATCCCGAATAGGCTGTTTGAAGGACCAGGAGTATAGTGCACTGCAGAACAAAACGAACTATGATTAGTTCACCAGCCAAGCGAACATGAAGACATAAATTTCACCAAGGCATAGTCTCGCCCAGTGAGCAAAGCCAGCAAGGCGATAGCTTCAACAAAGCTTAATCTCGCGGACAAGTCTGCATTTTGCGGAAAATGCCCAAGTATTAACTTCGCTTAAGCAGAAAGTGGTATAGCCCTAAGGGCTGACGTCATCAAAAGGGCATTATGGTCAAAAACCATTCTTGACGGCTATGATCGAAGGGACAGACCCGTATCCTGTTCCTCAACAGGACGAAGACAGCCCAAGCAATAGCTTCGTACGGAAGCTTAGACAAGAACTGTTCAGTTCTTAGTTCCCCGTCCAAGAAAATAAGAGAAATTCAGGGAAACGGATTCCCTAATAAAAACAGATCATGTTCGATCGTCCTGATAGCCAAATATCAGCTTTAAAAGAGAGACCGCAGTCTCTGATCAGAAGGGAAAGTCCCTTACCGGCGACTGGTCGCTCGATGACCGGAGGAGGAGAAGGACCCTCCGTTGCAGAAGTTGCCACTTCTTTCCCCGCTCGTCTTTTGGGCGCCATTGAAGAGCTACGGAAGCTTTCAAACTTTCTAAATGGAGAGGAAAGAGGAAGAAGAAGAGTCAAAGGTTTCTAAAAATTTCAAGTAAAGAGATCTGCTCTTTCTCAGCCCGATCGGGCTTTTATAGGCCAAACAGCGCCTGAAACGATGCCTTGTAACAGTACAGACTGTCGTTTCAAATTAATTTGAAACACTGCCTAAAGCGCCTTCCCGAGAAGCGCTGCTTCAGCCACTAAGGCTTAACCTTGCCAATGAGCCAAAGTGCGGACTTCGCACAAGTTCATCAAGAACTTCGCTAAAAAGATTGCCTTAGCCCACTAAAGGCACAGTTCGCCAACATGCCAGTTTCGCGCGAAGCTCATTCAAAAAGGACCCTGTCCTTAACTCTGCACAAAGTTTAGCCCCGCTATGGCCAAAATTCTCAATAAAGGCAAGACAGAAATCAAATGAGCAGAAAATGAACTTTCATTGATTTAAAAGGAAAGGTACATTGATACTACATCAAGGTTGTGTTTCGTACAACAGATTCAGTTGCTCAGCAAGATCATTTGCGCAAAAGGCATACAAGTGGTTTTATCTGCTTTCAAGCCAGACCAACTGGACACAAAGGCCTTCCTCCTGCACAAGGCCGTAACCAGTTGTGCCACGAGGACAGGGCCATAATTTTCCACATAATGGCAGATTTTGCCACCAGGAAGCTGGATCACCTTTGATGAAAATTGGCAATGAACTTATCGCCGCCAACACGATAGATCACCTATAATGGGAATTGGCAGTGATGTCAGTGATCTCACAGGTGTGATGTCTGCTTTCTCGAAGTGGATCATCTCAGATAAGCGGCCACCAGCCTCACCTCAGAACGAATCATCTCGGATAAAAGGCTGCCAACAGCCTCTGGGACACACATCAGCTGCCCCAAGTTGTTCCTCCTACTTAAAAGTAAAGCTTCAACCGGGGAAGCATAAGGCTACTTTTCGGTCTCTTTCATCAAGACACAAGATCAGCGAACATAGCTCACTGCAATGCAAAATTGGAGCAGATTAGCAGTTAAACACAGAAGACACTGCAAAAGCGCTAAAGCCGAATCCTTGGGGCGAAGCGATCCAATTTCAGTTAAAGCAGAGGATAAGCATCGCTTGCACAACAGTGATGGGCTAGCTCAGCAAACGCCAAGTCCTAACCTCGCCTATATGGCTAAGCCAGACTGATCCTGGGGGACACAGTCTTAGCCTCACCTATATGGCAAGACTGGCTCAACCTTGAAGATACCAGGTCCCAAGTTCTGCCTATGTAGCGGACTTAACATACAATGATCTTTCTGTGATCAAGTCAGAATGATAGCTTCGTTGGGGAAGCTATGTCAAAATCCTTCTCTGCACACCAGTCAATTGCAAAATGAAGAACAAGGGAAACTAATCCCTGAAGCAGCTGTTAAAGCTGAATTAAGGGAGATGAATTCCCTAAAATCGGTGAAGTCGTTGAATGATCAAGACTTACCAGTCCTTGGCCGGGTAATAACCAGAGTGGGCATTCCCACTAATTCAGAGATCTGAGTATCTCTCTCAACCAAGAGAAGAGGAGAAGAGCAGATCACTTCTCTTCAGAGGACCTCAAGTGTCCTATTTATAGGCCACATGGCCTGAGCGCTGCCGCTTCAAGCGTGGAAGCACGAGCACATTTAAGGCATTTACTGCGCCTTGAGAAAAGGGACGTTTCCCTTGGAACCGTGCAAAGGAAGAAACGTCTCCCTCATAAAGGCACTCATGGCGCCTTGAAGAAAGGGAATATCCTCCCTTGGAAACGCGCGAGGAAAGAATATCTCCCTCGATCAGCAAGAAGAAAGGAGTAATCCTCCTCGTAACTGGCCCACGGCAGTTGGCCTCGGGAAAGCGACAAACGCTCCAGGGCGAACGTATCTCCAGAAGCCCAGATGCGGAGCTACCCGCACGCGAAGCTACCCAGACGCGAGTCTACATGATTCCTCGGCGAATCTACATCCCAAGCAGGATTCAAAGCGAAGCTGAACTCAACCATCATGGCGACGTTCATACTCCACACTCCACCGATCAAAGCAGTTCAAAGTATTTCGAAGTCTGAGCCATTGCAGACTTTCGAAAACTTTGAAGGGGGTCTTGTTGACACTTAAAAAAGATAAGATTCTTATTGGTCTGAACAACGTCTAAACTTGTTGACATTTACAAAAGACAAGTGACAGACAAGCTGACGACCAGTTTTTCACCCATCTCCGAGGGACAAGGAAGCAACTTGGACTCCACTGATCCAACAAGCAGACAGTGAACCCGGATTGTTTCTAAACAGACCTCAGCAGGTCTAAGGTGCTAGCACTTAGCATCGCATGAGCCCAAAGGGATAGCCTCGCTTGAGAGGCTAATATCACTCGACTTCGCCTCGAAGCCATTCGAAGCCTCGCCAGGAAGCTAACTCGCAACTTCGCCACAGAGGACTTCCAGCTCCGCCAAAGGGTTTCTTTCTGACTTCGCCATAAGCTGCCTCTAGCTCCGCTACGAGTTCAATGCGGGCAGCTCCGCCATTGGTCTGCTATGGTCAACCTTTGACCAATCAAATCTCCGGATGACATCGGATCCAATCAGATCAAATCCAATTAAGATCAAATCAGAGATCAAATTTGGCAGTTGATTGCCACAATCTCTTGACTCTTCTAAAACGAGTAAGAAGATCAGGGAAAATCCACCAACGATATGGAAGGATCAAGAAGGTCAACCGACCTGCCAATTCTAGCTTCGCAGAAGCTGATCTTAGCCTCGCAGCAAGGCTACTTTTCAGATTCAAACAGATCCGATTCAATCTGTTTCTATATTTTTAAGGGACGATTATACCCTTACTCTCCCTATAAATAGCCCATCAGGGGTACAAGGGAAAGGGGCCGATTTTCTGAGACGACGAAAAGGCTTAGACCAGGCACAGACGCACAAGAGGACTCCACAAGCAGAGATTTCTTCACAACGCACTGTGCGCTCTCGAATTCAGAGATCTTTTAGAGAATTGCTTTCTCTATCCAGAGTGTTGATACCCTAACATCATCCTTCCTCTCAAGGAATCTCCGAACCAGGCGAGAAGGAATTCCTAATTGAAGGCGGTTTTGAGAAGCAGCAAGAGGGTTCTACCAACCTTCTATTCTCTGATTCCCCGAACCAGGCGAGAAGGGAATCTCATCGCTCGCATCGTCAAGGGACAAAATGGTGCGCGCGCTGACCAGACTCCTATCAGCACACTTCTCCAGAATCTCTGAGGAGATCTACTTGTAATCTTTTTTAAGAATACTTGTAATTTAGCTCCTCAAACTCTTTTTATTGTAAGTTTTTCCCTTTTGCAATTATATGGAAAACAGATTGCAGAATCTAGTATAAGCAGCCAGTGGTATGGGACTCTGGAAGAAAATGATTAGAATGACATACGAAACTGATTGTTATTATTATATAATTAAATTATTCTGCTTTCCATTTGTGTTGAATCACTTAACTTGCTTATTCTGGGTTTTCATATCATTTTCTTATTCTGTTATTGTGAAGGCAATTCGAGTTGTATAAACTCAGTTATGGTGATATAAGGTATATAGTATATACATGAGGGTTTTTTTATTTAGATTATCCTCTCGACGTATTAATTTCATGAATCCACAATCTGAGCTTGTACAACAAGTTTTTTCCACACTTGTATTTAACGCATACCTGATGTCTCATATAATGCCTGTGTATGACTATGTTCACGACACGGTTTTCAATGCATGTTTCTCAATTCAGATTTATAGATACACGTGTACTTAATTGATTTTAGATTTACTACTGATTCTCTGATTATCATTTTCATTACTGGTCATTGTTTGTATTTGCATGCCTGCACCACATCACTTTGATCATGAACACGTGTGACTGCATGTGCACACCACTTGGCTTCATTTTACGTACTCGCTGGGTAGTTTTCTGATAACCCTGGACTTTCATGTCTAGCGCAACGAAAGCGTGGTGGAATCCTTCTGTGAAAACCTTGGACTTTTTCGAGGAGCATCAGATTAGCTGTAGCTCATTCCTGACCTGTCTCCTTTGACCGGCTCGCGATATTTCCTTTTGTAATCTGTGAGTATTTTCCAGTGCTTTTTCATGCTTTGTAATCATACTCTGCACCTTTTGATGTAATATTCATATTATATTGGATTACACCTTGTGATAGCTGTGTACTTGTACTTTTCAGTTGGAATATATATTACCATTGTGATTCTACACTCTGATTCTTACCTGCACTGATGCTTAGCGTACATATGTGACGTATTTCCACCCTGCGTATATATGTTACAATAACGTCTCCGTACCCGCGGGATGAGGCATTACAATTATGTTTTCTAAATAGATTAGTATTCTTCTTTTATTGCCTGTATAAGACCATTGTATCTTTGGTTTTGAGATAGAAATTTTAATCATCAATAAAAATTAAGTTTTTCGTTTCAATTGCTCGTGAATTCGAGTTATTCATCCTTTGCTTGTGGACTCGAATGTTCTATCTTACTTGAAGATATTCTTCATGGTTCGTTGGCTCTAAAACGAGATCTAGGCGACGACTCTCGCTTCCTTGTCTGCGTCAAACTGTTTGAACTGTGTTAATCAATTTGAATAAATTAGCAAAACAATTGTTTTCTGGTCATGAAATTTGATTATCCTAAACATTAAGAAATGCATTTAAAATTATCTAGAACCGGTCCATAACCTGACAATGTTTTTGTCAAATAAAATCAGCCTAATCGATCCATTTTCACTCATACTCCTGCTCACAAAAACAGAGAAATCTATTATCGTAAACAGTAACAAATGCATTCACAATCACATACACCTAATTCTACAATTTCTTGACATTTCCATCATCACGGTCCAATTCCTAATTACACTCCACAATAGCAAACAAATTGGAGCAATCAAGATGGCAGAAATCACAGATCTAGGGTTTCCTTCACTTTCCCCTTTATTCTACTATTTCAAGGATCAGCAAGCGAGGACGAACCTCTAGCTGAGAGAAAAGATTGTTGAAGGCGTGGGACTCGAGGGAGTGATCGACAATCTCGGTGGGGGTACCGCCCCTGGATCCCCCGCCGCGATCGGGGGTGCCGCCGCGATCGGAGGTGCCGCCGGCCTCGACTGCCACTCGGTCGCCGCGACGTCGCCGGCCTAAGAGTTCCCAGAGAGAGAGAGAGAATAGAGAGAGAGAGAGAGAGGAGAATAAAGGGGTGTTTGGGATTTTACCACTGCTTTTCAAATTCATTTAAAATTCACTGAAATATCCTGCAGGGGTTAGTCTTTGTGCAAAAAATCGTTAACAGCCCTCGGGTAAAATATATAAAATAAAATTTAAGATAGCAAAATGCATTAGGTATATAATTTTAAACCCTAAAGTTGTAGATATTTTGTTGAAATTATCTCTTTAATTAATTCTGGGTTAAAGAAATTTCTCGTGGTTGGATCGCGTCACCGCCCGAGAGCCGCCCCCGCCAACCGCGGAGGGTCTCAGGGGTGAGGTGGGGAGGTATGGGCCCACATGCAGACTCACCAATGATGCGGTCCACATGATTGGGATCTCCAACCGACGTGGACGACTGTCAACGTCTCAAGCGCCGCCCCACTTTCGCGGTCACTCTACTCCAGTTAGTACCTGTTGGCCCCACCTTGTCACTGAGTGTGCGTTTTGGTGCGTCATATGAAATTGGTGCTTCTTATTTTTATGGCGTTGACGGGATGTCACGATGCAGTGACGGAGACTGTAACGGCGTCTGGCGGTGAGAGCAGAGTTATTTATAACGGACATGATGATTGTCACCAGGACAATGGCGATAGAGGATGTTGTTTAATTTTGTTGTAGATTTCTGATAATATAAATTTTAGATTTTTTTTTTTTAGAGAAAAATATAAATTTTAGAATTAATATTTTGAAAGGCCTGTTGTTGAAGAGAATAGAGTAAGGATTAAGACAATAGTGGTTGAATAGAATGGAGACAGACAGAGACAAGTCTTGCTTTTTTTTCAGTTTTGGGGAGCAACATGAAAATTCCATGTCTAAATCAGTGGATGGGCCCTGCTGCTAGCTACATCAACTTTTTGTTTGTGATTTCAAGGGCCATGTGATGAATAATAGAAGATTTTTCTTTCTTTTTTTTACGTTTTTTTTTTCTTTTTTCTTTTTTTTTAGAGAAAAATATAAAATTTTGAAGAAAAAAACAATTTAGATAAAATTAATGTACTGCTTACTTATATATTCTCAAAATAAAATTATAGAATTCATAATTGATAGGAGTAGCGTAATTGCAATTTGTTCTACATCTATGAATATAATATTATTTTATTTACTTTGTGCCAGATTTAATAGTATTTATGCGAATGACGAAAAGACATCTTTACTGATTCTGAATTCAGAGAGAAGGTTAAGTCACTAGCATTTTCTTTGAGAGAAATGAATATTAAATTTATAGAACTTTGGTATTTTGAGAAATCATTTTGAAAGGAAGTTGTTAAATATTTACTAGTACGGATGTTCTGTTTATTTTTTTCATATTTCTGTTGCAATAGAGAAAACATGTTGTTGATTGGTGTCACGTAGCACTAAAATTTGAAGGATATTGATGTACATAAATGAGTGTGAATAGAAAAAATAGTAAAATTTGTAATAAATTTACGAAACCGAATGTCAAAGTACGCGTGGCATTCATCAGAGCAACAAGGGCAACACCTCTTCTCAAGTGCCAAAGGCCTAAAAGCCTCACTTTTGAGATTACGTGGACTCACTCGAACTCGAAGGGTCTGTTTAGTTCTTGAAAAATAGAGCGATGAAAACGTGATGGGCTTGCACATGTTAGATTGGCGTCATGTTTAGAGAAAAAATTTTCGAAATATGATATCGCATTGTTAATATAAAAATTAGAGTTGGAGACTGGATTTTTCTCTCAGCGTCCACAGGAAACAAACTGACGGGAAGAAAAGAAAAGAATATGGGACCCACATGTGCCTGTGCGGAGCAAAAATAAAAATTTTCACCAGTTTGAGCGCAAACAGACATTTCCTTATATTAATCTGAATTGTTTCCATTTGATGTGGCCGACGGTTGACCCTTTTTTTTGGTTTTCCAACAGAACCAAAGTGGAATGCGTGTGCACAGTGCACAACGTGTGCTCAGTTTCACGAGTAAGTTTTATTATATTATTATATATCTTAAGGTAACTGAAAGTTAAAGTTCCAAAAGACAATAATTAGAAATATTATCAGCAACACTCTCTCTGTAATCATCTCATTCATTTTGTTATTGTTCCTTTGTCATTCTCAAGTGACTGAAGTCTGTAGAATGTCGGCACCTAATTCTCGGCATTTTCACATTTTCGAAAGGTTAACCCACCCCCACCCAACGCCACGTCAAGGTAGGAGCTGTTGGATTCATGGAAGCCAGCAGAAGTGAGAAAGTGGAAAGTGTCATTTCTTATATTTACTGTCCTTCAAATATTAAAAAAAGAATGAAAAAATCTTTTTTATTTTTCTTTTCTCTTTTTACATAATCATTTACTCACTTTTAAGGTTCTACAGTTAATATTGTGGTCATGTAAATCTCATTTGTAATAAGTTGTAACTAAAAAAAAGTTAATTTTGTGGTCATGTAAATCTTATTGACGTTCTAATTACAGTCCAATTTTTTCATGATTAATTTTTATTTTAATATTATTTTACGATTAACTTTGTGGTCAACTTTTTCATTTCCATTTTCACGTTAACCAAACATCGAAAAATACAATATACTTTTTTACTTTCACTTCTCAACTACCAACCAAACGTCAGAAAAGATACATAAAATCTCTCATTTTCTAAAAGTGTCATTTCGACCGAACTTGTCACTGTTGGAATATGAAGAATATATATGTGAATCTTTGAATTGAATTACGGCGAGATCCGTTGATCGAATCAATTAGATGATGATTGGAGTGTGTTCTCCTTCCATTGGGGATGAACGTGATATATTCACATGTTCAATTCCGACTTCGAATGAATGAGATATTCAAGTCTAAAGATTGCCTAATTCAAAGCCAAAATGGGACTAAAGGTAGCTAAAAGCATTTATTCCCACATTGGCTATGGGACGGAAGTTTGTAATGTTTAAATAGAGAAAATTGGGAACAAAGGGCGTGCTCTTTGGGTACTTGGAGTTTTCGCGCGCGTTGGGAGGAAACCATGCCCGCACATGCGCGCGGCGCGCCGTCGCTGGCAGCGGCGGCCAGCCGGCAGGCACCGGGCTCGGGCTCAAGCTCGGGTCCGGGTCCGGGTTCGGGTTCCCTACCCGGCCCGGTTCTTTTTGAACCGGGTCTCACGGGTATGGGTTACGAGCATACACGCTCCGCTATCCGGATCCGAACCGCCCGCCAACGGACCCGCTCCGTTAACCGAATCCAAACCGCCCTGCCAACGACTGTTTGTAAACCGTCGCGGCGGTTGTGCAGTAGCGGCAGTTGAACCGAACCGTTGCAACGGTTCAGACCGAACCGTTGCAACTGTTCGTCGTGTTCGGACCAGATTGCCCCTCCCGGAGTGCTATAAATAGCGCTCCGTATTCTCAATTGAAAACACACCAAAATAAACACTCAACTCTCTCTCTCTCTGCGTTCTGAACTGAGGCTCTCTCTGCGTTCTGAACTGGGACTGAAGTGAAGTTCTGTCTTGAAGTAACTTCCAACGGGAAGTGGGAAATTCAGTTTCCGAAGCGACTTCCTAAAGAGATTCCGCAAAAATTCGTTCTGAAAGAGGGCTCAGAAAATTCAACAGATTCTTTAATAGAATTGTTGTCTGAATCTGGGACTTCCGAAGAAGAATATTCTTCTACCTTCCTTCTTCCTCTACAGTGGGTGCTCCTCCAAAGTAAAGGCAAATATTCTTCCGAAATTTGTCTTTGTCCCGCTGCTTCAATAATCTTGTGAAGGTACTGGTTAACTACGGTTCGACCGTACGGTGATTTGGTAGTGCTATCCAAATACCGTGAAGGAGTGTTGTATCTTGGGAGACCAGCGTCCAGTAACACGTTAGCACCGGTGCGGGGGACGTAATTGTCTTAAGGAGATTCGCTTTAAGCGTACCTCATTCCAAAGTACTGTATAAGTGAATTAATTTTTTTTATACAGGGGATATACTGATATTCAGTATATTGAGACTGATTTATACCAGTCTAATTGGTTTTTAACCAAGGAAGAAAATTGAAAGGTGGTTCTTAAATTAAGGAACGTTCTATTGAACGGAAAACCTCCCACCTGATATTTACCGACCTGGCAAATTAGATTGTTGATATTTCAGTAATATTGATTGATCCAAAAACCAACAGTCCCTAGCCAGCTGGGATTGGATTCAACCGGATTTGTATCTGTATCGTACCCGTACCACTCAACCCGATGTGAGACTAGCCTGAACCCAATTTAGATCAGACAAAGTGGGTCTAAATGCAATGTTTTTTGAATAAAAGGTGAACAATTCCACCA